>BQNB010105288.1:5220-23637 GCA_026074375.1 Tanacetum coccineum
GTAAGAATGAACCGATCCAAATGTGTGCCTCAAAACCTAGAACGAACCGATCCAAATGTGTGCCTCAAAACCTAGAACAATTTGACTTTTTTCCTATGTGTTTCGTTTAGTTTGTTTAATAATTAACAGACTTTTAAGTCAAACTAATAGCTTTCATAGCACAAGCCCTTGCTTATAACTAAAACCGCATCACTATCAACTACATAGGTGATTCATTGATAAGATAGTAAGGTCTAAAAGGTAAAATTGCAAAATATGTCTGTAACTTAACTTCTTTGTAGAGTACATGAAATACAGGTAAGGTTTCATTAGAGATTTGGTTATCATACACAATTTTTTTTAAAAGAGCGATGATATTTGTATTAAAAGGTGAGAAATGAATAAAAAGGAATAAGTTGAAGGACATACTATTCGTTAACAGATGGTCTAATTGTCTAAACACTAAAGTCAAAAATTATATTGTCTTCTTCATTACATGTTCTCCACGCATTAAACTACTTGCGACTGTCTTCAAACCCAACCCCCCAAATATGAACTTATATGATGCTTTGTAGAAGTAAAAGTTTGATTTTTTCTAAAAACCAAGTCCGGTGCATCGCACGGGTTTGAACGCCTCGTGATATTAATAAAGTCATATATGGATCATAAATGACAATTAACTTATATCTATTACCACCAACGGGCATTTGGTCCAATGGTATGGAGGTTTTACCCTCTTAGGCAAGGTCTCATGTTCGAGTCTTGTCTAGGGCGATAGGGGTTTCCTCCCGCGTGTGTAAAGGGAATGGTGTCATTGCCTTCTGGGCTGGACCCAACCTGGTTGTATGGGCTCGCTACGCCTTCTGGGCTAGGGGCCATGTAGCCACAAATTGTCGTTCCAAAAAAAAAACTTATATCTATTACCCCAGTTTGGTTTTAATTTCCTTTGTAGTTGGTGATAAAGTGAAACAACTATTGGTAATGGTAGACGTCTTGATTGACAGATCCCACAAACTGGACACAGACGAAACATGCTTTTCTAAACATGAAATCATAAAAAGTAAAACAAAAGAAAGCGTTTTGTGAACCTAGTCATGGCTTTAAAATGTAAATGCATGTTTACTTGTTAGAAGCGTTAAAAAATGCTTTGATTTTATCCAATATAGCATAGTGGTCATCGCTATTTTTTGTAATTTCTCCCTAGATTGATCCATTTAGAACTGGACAAACATAAGCTACCAATTTGATTGTGTTAACTAACCTATCTATAACTTATATATGGGGCTAACTATGATTGGATTAATATGAAATAGTGACTCAACGCCACCTCAACGATGACATGGCACTAGAGGTGAGCATCGGTCCAAAACCGGACCGGACCGGCCAAGACCGGACCTGACCGAGACCGAAATGGTCCAAAACGCCGGACCGAGGACCGGACCGAAATGGTACGGTCCGGTCCAGGTCGGTCCGGTCCGGTTCGGTCCTTGGTCTGGTCCGGTCCTATAAGACATAATCATCGGGTTTTTTGATAAGACCGGACTGGACCGATCGGACCGAAGACCGAATTGGTCCAAAACACCGGACCGAGGACCGGACCGAAATACGTTCGGTCCGGTCCGGTTCGGTCCAATTTTTCGGTCCGGTCCGGTCGAACGGTCCATATGCTCAGCCCTACATGGCACCTACAATTCATAAAATTTCGAAATTATCTTAAAATTTTCGTCCATAACCATATTGATATCTCTATAATTAATTTTGATATTTATCCAAACGTGACTTTTTATCAAGAACCCTAATACATACTAACCCTAATACCCAAAACCATCTTTTTCATAAGTCATGTTCACGTTTTTTGTTCATATATTTTTGTGCTTTTAAGTTTAGCTAACTTGCCATATGATCAGTTTGACATATTAGAGGAACTGAAAGAACAAGTAAGACTTGAACACTGGGTATGTGTGTTTCTAGACTTAGTGATCTTTTGTTGATATTACACTTGATGAATTTGTCTAACCATCTCATGCTTAAACCATTAAATAGCAAATTGATGTTACAAGTCAGGCTCCTTTTTCTGATTTTTTGCTATTGTCCTTGATCTTAATTCTTTTTTGATTCAATCTTTTATTTGATATTATAGCATTCTTCTAGATTATAATCGTATTCGATGCTACTCCATATATCGTATGGGTCTGCTTCCCAACCAATGCACTACTATATTATTTAGGATTTTGTGGTTATAATTGAGGTGACTCCAGGTCTAACCACTTCAAGATTTGATTCTTTTTTTAATGCTTATTGAAATTGCTTATATGCTTAGTGCTTCTTCATACAGAGAAGTTAACTAATGTTACCTTTAATTGTTAATAAACTATTTGTTATACATGCATGAAGTATTGGTCGTTAGTTTTGACATCCAAGTCCGAGGAAGGTCATGGAAAGGTAGGTTTGTTTTTTCAATTATGCATAAATACAACAATGTATGGTTACGGTGCGGTTAAAGCTCATTTCTTTTCGGTTCAAGAATACTACTGTGGTGAGGCAGCTGCTCGAGTGATGGAAGATGCCTAATAACTTTAGGCTTTATGGAAACTAATGTGTTATCATGTGTCATGTCATCTTTTCTGGTCTTGATGCTTAGGTAATGTTTATTAATCCTTTTTCAAATTACAATTTATTTTATTAACGTATCTTCATTAATGATGATTAGGTTATTGTAAATAATATGTAATTAAGAGGGTTTGATCATCAAAAATCATTTTAGGGTTAATAATTAGGGTTTTTGGTAAGTTAATTAGGGTTAATTATGCTAAATTCGAAATAGAAATCTGGGCAGAAGTTTAGGTCATCTTACGAGAGCCATTTCTCGGTCATACGGATAGCTTTTATTGATTTTATTGAGCCTAAAATTAATTATAGAGAGTCTACTTTCCAACCCAAATGGTTTCATGAATTAAAAGTGAGTGGAAGTTAGTCAAATTAATCATACAAGATTCGTTGTCAAAACTGAGTTTTCGGGGCAGATTCTGAGTTGTGTTTGTGAGGTCAAAAAACATATCAAATTCTTTTTATTTCATGAGCTTGTACTGTAGCAAGTTCTGATGTTTTATGGATTTTTTAGAAATTTTTTTGTTGAATATTCCTAAGTGTTTAAATGGTCTGTCAAGCTTAAATTTTTGAGGTGCGAATCAGTGTCAAATAGTTTTGACACTTGTGATGTTGAATTTTTATAAAATGGTTACATCACTATATTTTCATCAAAAAATCATTTAGAAGCTCATAACTTATTGTGGGGAGTATGGGATGTAAGAGAAGAACAATTAGGTGTTTATGTATTTTCATTTAGAGTCATCTTGTGACTATAAAAACTGAGTAAAAAGCAGAAAGTTAAGAAGTAAAGTTTGTGAGGTAATTTGAGGTTAGCAAGTATGAGGAGTATATAGAAGAGTTGAATTAAGATATGATATAGATTATCCATCGTTATGATTGTCACATCGACTTGGATGTGTGAAACTTATCTGATGGGCAAACATTTGGGTGTATGTTTTGTTTAGATTCTTTGCAAGATTAAGTGAAGGAATTAGAATTTGCTTTGCATCTGGTGAGTTTTACAGTCCTACTTTTTACTTATATTTTAGGATGGAAATGATGCAAAACTGTTTTTGAATTATGAACCGTGATATGTGTTTTTAAGTGTCGAACTATATGATTGCTATGTGTTATTGTTATGTGATATGAATTGTGGTAAGGCATGTGTATATGAGGATGACATGACCTTGTGTAAGACTCGAACGGACTTAGCTAGTCAAGTGGTTCAGTCTTACCCGGAGATATTGTGGGACGGAGGCGTACGATCCATCCCAGATATATGTGAATTTATTTTGTGATATAATAGCCAAGCATATATGTTCGTAAATGTTGTTTTTGTTAATCGCTGTGTCATAAGTGAGTTTTAAAACCTATACTCTCACCAGCAATTATGTTGAGTTTTTAGCATCATTTTTTAGGTGAGCAAAAGTATGAAGAGTTAGGAATAGGAGTTAGTGGACCATAGGTTGCATGCGGAGTCTTGATTATCTGTTTTTAGTTTTCATTTGAACTTGTCATGTTCTGTTCTTCATGCATTAGATGTTGGATTATTGTTTTGGGTGTTGTCATAACACGCTTTGGATCTTAAAGTTTATTGAAAGTCATTTTAGTTTTCTCTATTTTGACGTCTTGTGTTGTGATGATGCCTATTGATCATGCCTTGCGATTCCGCCTTGGCGGGGTGTGACAGATTGATATCAGAGCCAATGTTATAGAGAACTAGGTGGATTAGCCTAGACTATAACTAGGAACCTTCATATAGATGCATTTAGGAACTATGTGCTTACGTTGTACGTATGATATATTAATATATATATATATATATATATAGATATATATATATATATTATATTATATTTATATATATATATAATATATATATATATTTATCTATATATATTATATATATTTTTGACAGTTGCAATGCTAATTTGTTTACTATTTTCGTAGTAAGAATATATATATATACATATATGCTAGTATTTATTTTCTTCGTCGCCAAGTATCTGATAAAGCTTATACTCTTCCTTATTTATAGAGTTATGTCTCCCTCAAAGCATAATTTTCGTTGGGGAATTAAGCGTTATATCGACCTAATTTCTGGCTGTAAGATATGGCGTACAAACCGTAAGTGCCGTCTACCACGACATATATCGTTCAGTAATAAGTGGGGTTTTTTTTTAAAAGGGGAAGATAGGGGGGAGTTATGACTATGAAGAAAAAGAGAAAGTAGTGGACCAAACGATTGGAGTGATTTGGAGACAGATAGGTCGACAAGAAGAATGTTTCTAGGTTCCAAGAATACCACACCTCGGATGAAGAAGAAGAAGAGCTGAGTGAGCACCCTCCTTACAACAAATATGGATTCGTGGATCATCCACAACTCCAAATGGAAGACCAAAGGAACAAGTTTGCACCTTACCCATTACCACCACAAGAAGGCAATAGGAATGATTGGTTGACTGATGATGCTAACGATTCAGACCTTGAGTCTATGGCTAGTAATCAACCCATGAGCTTGACGATGGAAGGCACTGGTGGGAGCTGAGTTTGACCTCGACCCGACTACTAGTGCAATCGATTTGATTTAGGATGTTTAGTGTTTCTTTCTATCGTTTGAACCATGTTAGGAAATGTTATTTTTGATTATGATTATTATTAATGAGAAGTGGTTTTAGGAATTATCTTGTGTGCTATGTGCCTTATTAAATGTGTTATGTGTTGCATGATGTGTTGATTTCAAGAAGTGTTTTCATAGGAGCGAGTACACGCGTAAAAGGGGGCATCTATAATTATGGTGTACAACATAATTATACATGCGCCACAACACAAATGGACTTGCAAGTATGATTACATGTAATTGGTGTTGACACATATTGGTTGGTTATGCTTGTATGTATATGGTATCATGGGAAATATAATATCATGGGTTATGAAATCTGTAGTATATCGCCTAATATATATAATCCTATGTCTTATCAAAAACATGGTTCAAACACGAGAACCTAACAACCCTCCTGATGTCACAGAAATCATTGCTCAACAACTTCAGAACATCATCCCGAACATCGTGACTCAAGTGACTAACAACCTCAACAATGGCAATGGTAATGGAAAGGGTGGAGGAAACAATGGTTGCACCTACAAAGGATTTGTGGCGTGTGGACCTCGAGACTTTGACAGAACTGGTGGTGCGGTGGCGTTGACTAGATGGATTGAAAAAATGGAATCCGTGATAGATATTAGCGGATGTTTGGCTAATCAAAGGGTGAAGTATGCCGCGAGTTCGTTCATTGGCAAAGCTTTGACTTGGTGGAATACTCAAGTCCAAGCAAGAGGTCGAGATGCTGCTAATGCAATGGCGTGAAATGACTTCAAGGCATTGCTAACGACGGAGTTTTGTCCAAGCAATGAGATTGAGAAGTTAGAAGGCGAGTTCTGGAATCATTCAATGGTTGGTGCTGATCATGCTGGATACACTGATCGATTTCATGAGTTGGCAATGTTGGTTCCACATTTGGTAACTCCTGAGGCGAAGGTGTCACAAGGACATTAATGGGTTGACCATCTCAGATTCGGTGGGAAGAAATGCTCCGAGCACATAACCTGACTACTATTCAAGCTTGTACTTCTTACTGCTGGGTTATGACTGATGAGGCAGTCCGTAGTGGTACTTTAGCTACAGGCTGGCCGAGAGAAAGGAAAGAAGGAGACTGAGTGCGAGTAAGTCAAAAAGTGTTAGAAAAGATAAAAAGAAAGCTAAAGGGGGACGAGGGTTTGTAGCAACAGTTCCTCCTAGAAGAGAAAATGGAAATTTTCCAAAATGCGCTAGGTGTAATGGTTTTTATGCTGAAAAAGGACCATGCATAGTGTGCTATAATTGCCAAAGGCCGGGTCACATGGCCAGAGACTGTAGAACATTGGTTAGGCATGCAGAGCCGATATGAGCTGTTAGGCCAAGAGATGGGCAAAGAGCTTGTTATGAGTGTGGAAGTTTGGATCACTTACGTCTAAATTATCCTAAGTGGAACCGAGTACGTAATCAATCTGGAAATCAGCTAGCGTTGGAAATGAATAGGAACACCCGAGGTAATGAGAACCGAGCTAGGGGAAGGGCTTTCAATGTGAATGTTGTTGATGCTCTTCAGAATCTTAATGTAGTGACGAGTACGTATTCCTTAAACAATCTCTACGCTACTGTGCTTTTCAATTTTGGTGTTGATTTTAGTTTTATATCCACTAAATTTACGCCCCTATTAAATGAGAAACCTAGTATTGCAAACCCTAGGTATGTGATAGAGGTAGCTAATGGTAAGAAGGCCTTCCAAATAAAGATTGAGATCGAATAAATGAAGTAGAGACTCCCCCCCCCCCCCCCCCCCCCTCCCCCCCCCCCCCCCCCCCCCCCCACCCCCCCACCCCCCCCCCCCCCACCCCAAATATCCCCCTCAGAAGTCCCCCCCCCACCCTCCTCGCCCCCCCCTAACGAAAGTTGATAAAATTTTCCGTGGCTGTAAACTAGAGCTAGGAGATTCTATATTCCCTATAGACTTGATACCATTAGGAGAAGGAAGTTTTGATGTGATAGTAGGAATGGATTAGTTGTCAAACCAAAAGGCTGTAATCGTGTGTCACAAGAAGATAGTTAGGATACCTGTAGAAAAAGGTAAGGTACTTTGTATTCAAGGAGAATGTAATGTCGGGAAGACAAAGACATTAATGTTGAAACAAAGGCGAATGAACAAGGTTTAAGCGACTATTCCATGTTCGTGATTTTCGATGGTCATTTTTCCGGATGACCTATCAGGATTACTGCCATAACGACAAGTAGAGTTTCGTATAGATTTGATTCCTGAAGCGACACCCATAGCAAAGTCGCCATATCGACTAGCGCCTTTAGAGATGCAAGAACTGTCGGAGCAACTTCAAGAGTTACAAGACAAGGGATTTATTCGGCCAAGTCACTCACTATGAGGAGCGCCAGTTTTATTTGTCAAGAAGAAGGAAGGATCGTTTTGCATGTGCATAGACTATCGTGAACTGAACAAGTTGACCATCAAGAATCATTATCCACTCCCTAGGATCGACAATTTGTTTGACCAACTTTAAGGAGTGCGCTACTTCTCTAAGATAGACCTTCAATCTGGTTATCATCAGCTGAGAGTGCATGATGATGATATCTCAAAGACCGCATTCAGAACACGATATGGGCATTTTGAGTTTACGGTTATGCCATTTGGATTAACAAATGCACCCGTAGTTTTCATGGACTTAATGAACTGAGTATGCAAACCGTACCTGGATAAGTTCGTCATAGTGTTTATTGATGATATCTTGATATACTCAAAGACGAAGGAAGATCATGAAAATCATTTGAGTTTGATGTTGGATTTGCTAAGGAAGGAGAAGCTGTATGCGAAGTTCTTCAAGTGCGAGTTCTGGTTGCAAGAGGTGCATTTTCTTGGACACGTGGTAAATCACGATGGTATTCTCGTAGACCAAAGTAAGATTGAGGCGGTGAAAAGTTGGAAAGCCCCTACGACACTATTTGAAGTAAGATCATTTCTGGGATTGGCTGGATATTATAGACGTTTCATCGAGAATTTCTCCCAGATTTCTAAACCTCTTAACGATCGCGCGACTCAGAAGAATCAAAAGTATGAGTGGGGTGAGAAGCAGGAGGAAGCTTTTCGAACGTTGAAGGACAATTTATGTAATGCACCAATATTATCGTTACCAGATGGAGTAGAAGATTTTGTGGTTTATTGTGATATGTCAAACCAAGGATTAGGATGTGTTCTTATGCAAAGGGATAAGGTAATCGCATAAGATCAAGACAACTTGAAGGAGCACGAGAAGGAACTACATGACTCACGACTTAGAGTTAGCGCGGTGGATTACCTCATCACCACCACCCTGGTTTGCGCTAAAGATTTGAATGCATTATTTATACGGAACAAATAGTGGTTATCTATAAGAATCATAAGAGCCTTCAACATTACGTATCAAAAGGTAAGTTAAATATGCGTCTAAAGGAGAATGGTTAAAGCTGTTTAGTGTTTATGATTGTGAGATTAAGTACCATCCTGGTAAAGCAAATATAGTAGCTGATGCTTTAAGTAGAAAGGAGAGAGTGAAGCCTCGACGAGTGCAAGCGATGGCTGTGACAATTCAGTCTGGAGTAAAAGGACTGATATTGGCAGCTCAAGGTGAAGCGTTTAAGGATGAAAATGTGATAGCTAAAGGATTGAATGGTATAGACCAAATGGAAAAGAGAGAGGATGGAAGCCTACACTATATGGATCGTATATGGGTTTCATTAGTGGGCGGTGTAAGAACCAAGATCATGGACGAAGCTCATAAGGTGAGGTACTTTGTGCATCTCGGAGCGGACAAGATGTACTATGATCTTCGAGACATGTATTGGTGGCCGGGTATGAAAAAGGAGATTACTATTTATGTTAGCAAGTGTTTGACATGCGCAAAGGTGAAGGCTGAGCATCAAAGACCGTCAGGTTTATTGCAACAACCTAAGATACCTGAGTGGAAGTAGGAGAAAATAGCTATGGACTTTATAACAAAATTGCCAAGATCAAGTAGTGGTCATGATGCGATCTGGGTTATAGTTGATAGGTTGACCAAATCGGCGCATTTCTTGGCAATACGAGAGGATTATAGTATGGAAAAGCTAGCAAGGTTGTACATCAATGAGATTGTTGCACGACATGGTGTACCAACATCAATTATTTTTTATAGGGATGGACGTTTTACGTCAAGGTTTTGGAAAACAATGTAAAAAGTGTTGGGAACGCGTTTAGATATGAGTACAACTTATCATTCCCAGAAGGATAGACAAAGTGAGCGTACAATACAAATGTTAGAGGATATGCTGAGAGCGTGTGTGATTGATTTTGGTAGAAGTTGGAATATTCATTTGCCATTGGCTGAATTTTCCTATAACAATAGCTATCATTCGAGCATTCGTTGTGCTCCTTTTGAGGCGTTGTATGGAAGGAAGAGTAGGTCACCGGTATTGTGGGCTGAGATAGAAGTTAAGGGATATTAGACCGGAGTTGTGCAAGAAACAACTAATAATTGGTTGTGATTAGAGATAGGGATAAAGCTGTAGAGATCGTAGAAGAGCTGCGCAGATTAATAGAAGGAAACCTTTAGAGTTTTCAAGTTGTGATCTTTATATGTTGAAAGTCTCACCTTGAAAGTGTAGTGCCCGGTTTGAAAAGAAAGGAAAGTTAGCTCCAAGATTTGTAGGACCTTTCGAGATCTTCAAGAGAATTGGTCCTGTGGCATATAGGTTGAGATTACCTGAAGAATTGAGTAGTGTGCATGACACGTTTCATGTGTCAAATCTAAAGAAGTGTTTAGCTGATGCAAATTTGTATGTGCCGTTGGATGAGATAAGGTGATATGACTTACTTTTTGTAGAAGGACGTCTTTAGAGATTATGGACCGTGAGGTTAACTTTGAAGCGTAGTAAAATACCTATTTGGAAAGTGCGGATGGAATTCTGACGCGCTGGGACCAGGAGTTTACATGGGAACGTGAAGTCATTTGAAGGCTAAGTATCCCCAGTTGTTTGGGAATGCTATTGTCGAGACTAATGGTTAACTATTCTCAGGACGTTATTTTCTAAAGGATGGGATATGTGATACGAGATTTTAGCAGGTTAGTTAAAACCCTGTATAATTTAGTTTATGTGGTGTCATTAAGTGTTTTTGTGTTTTATATATTGTATGAGATGGAAGTACAAGGGTTGATGAATCATGGGTTCTTGTGTGAAATGAATCATTTGAAAAGCTTTCGCGATAGTTTTCAAGAATGTCCGTGTATGTATTTTCTGTGTTCGTTACTATGATATGTAATATCTATATTATATATATTAGTTTGTATTTTATTGTAGAGTACTTTCTATTTTTAAAAGTAGTTAGAATCGAAGGGTTAGTTTGAAAACTAGTTAGAAAGGTTCAAGGTTAGCTAAATAATTAAAGGTTTTTTACTTAGAATTAAAGTATTTGTATAATAAATAAATAACTAACTAAAATATAATTTAAAATGGTGTTGTGTGGATCGGCCGTTACAAGGAAAAAAAAGGGAAAGAATCCCAATTTGATTACAACTTGTTTTTGGTAATTATCTTTTCCTAAGCCTATAAATACAAATCATAACTTAATCAAAAATCACTTTTTTCTCTTCTCCTCTCTCCTTGTTGAATAACACAAAGAACAAAAGGAAACCCAAAAATTTTTAGGGTTTTAATTTTTAAAAGTTAAGGTAATATTTTCTAAATCCTTTTTCAATTCAATTAATTTTATTTAACGTAACAATCATTAAAGATGGATTAGGTTATTGTAAATAATATGTAATTAAGAGGTTTTGATCATCAAAAATAGTTTTAGGGTTAATAATTAGGGTTTTTGGTAAGTTAATAAGGGTTAATTATGCTAAATTCGGAATAGAAATTTGGGCAGAATTTTAGGTCATCTTGCGAGAGCCATATCTCGGTCATAAGGATAGATTTTATTAATTTTCTTGAGCCTAAAATTAACTATGGAAAGTTTAATTTCCAACCCAAGTGGTTTCATGAATTAAAAGTGAGTGGAAGTTAGTCAAATTAATCAAACCAGATTCGTTGTCAAAACGGAGTTTTCGGGGCAGATTTTGAGTTGTGTTTGTGAGGTCAAAAACCATATCAAAACGTCTTTTTAATTAATGGACTTTCTACTGTCGCAAGTTCATGATGTTTATGATTTTTTAGAATTTTTGTAGAATTTTCCTAAGTGTTTAAATGGGTCTGCTCAAGCTAAACCTTTTGAAGGTCGAATCAGGTCAAATCCTGGACACTTTGTGATGTTGAATTTTTATAAAATGGTTACACTCACTATTATTTTTATCTAAAAATCATAGAAGCTTACAACTCATTTAGGAAGCTATGGGGAATGTAAGGGAGAAGAACCAGTAGGTAGTTTAAGTATTTTATTTAGGTCAATCTTGTGACTAAATAAAATGAGGAAAAAGCAGGAAGAAAGCTGAGAAGTAAAAGTTTGTGAGGTAATTTGAGGTTAGCAAGTATGAGACAGTTAACCTAGTTATATAGAAAAAAGTTGAATCAAGAATAAGATATGGATTATCAATCGTTGTGATTGTTTACATCGACTTGGGTGGTGACTTATCGATCGGTAAATATATAGTGTATTGTTTTGTTTAGATTCTTTGCAAGATTAAGTGAAGGAATTGGAATTTGCTTTACATCAGGTGAGTTTTACAGTCCCACTTTATGCTTATATTTTGGGATGGAAATGAGGCAAAACTATTTTTGAATTATGAACCGTGATATATGTTTTTAAGTGTAGAACTATATTATTGCTATGTGCCATTGCTATGTGATATGAATTGTGTAACGGATGTTGTATGTGAGGATGACATGACCTTGTGTGAGACCCGAACGGACTTAGCTAGTCAAGTGGGTCAGTCTTGTGTGGAGATATTATGGGACGGAGGGGTACGATCCACCCCAGATATATATGAATTTATTTTGTGATAGAATAGCCAATCATATATGTTCGTAAATGTTGTTTTTGTTGATCGCGGTGTCATAAGTGAGTCTTAAACCTATAACTCTCACCAACAATTATGTTGACGTTTTTAGCATCATTTTTAGGTGAGCAAAACGTGTGAAGAGTTAGGAAGAGGAGTTAGCTGGACCACAGGCTTGCATGCGGAGTCTATGATTTCTCTGTTTTAGTTTTCATTTGAACTTGTCATGTTCTGTTCTTCATGCATTATATGTTGGATTATTGTTTTGGGCGTTGTCATAACACGCTTTGGATCTTGAAGTTTATTGAAAGTCATTTTTAGTTTTCTCTATTTTAACGCCTTGTGTTGTGATGATGCCTATTGATCATGCCTTGCGATTCCGCCTTGGCGGGGTGTGACATCAAGCTCCTTTTTCTAATTGTTTTGCTATTGTCCTTGATCTTAATTCTTTTTTGATTGAATCTTTTATTTGATATTATAGCATTCTTCTATATTATGATCGTATTCGATGCTATTCCGTATATCTTATGGGTCTACTTCCCAACTAATGCACTACTATATTATTTAGGATTTTGCGGTTATAATTATGGTGACTCCAAGTCTAACCACTTCAAAATTTGACTCTTTTTTAATGCTTATTGAAATTGCTTATATGCTTAGTGCTTCTTCATACAGTGAAGTTAACTAATGTTACCTGTAATTGTTAATAAACTATTTGTTATACATGCTTGAAGTATTGGTCGTTAGTTTTGAAATCCAAGTCCGAGGAAGGTCCTGGAAAGGTAGGTTTGCTTTTTCAATTATGCATAAATACAACAATGTGATATCCGTAGAAGTTAACTTTTAAACATTAGGTTTTAGCAAAAAACCTAAACCTTTAATTTGCTTCTGCAGGTTATTGCTGAAATAAGTTTCTAGATCTGCTGACACTCAATATACGGAGGTTCCACTTGCTGCTGTCAGCTCAGCTTACCAACATAAGGTCTTCTGCTTGTCTGTCTTATTTCTGAATCAGAATGCTTAAGGTTCTTGCTAGGCTTAGAAAATATTATTTGTCTTTCTGCAGTCTGATCATGGATTAAAGCAGAAGATTACTGCATTACACAATGAGCCATCAGCTAATCCAGCTCTTCATTATCCACAAGAAGTGTGGAATCGTTCTCATGATCAGCCTTGGGCTACTCAACATAATTACAATCCTCACGTGCCAAGGCCCTCTCACATTGATTGCTCGAATGGAGCTTGGCGACCCTCGATTAATATGCAAGCATCTCAGCCCGTTCCGGTTCCAATCCCACAACACCATTATAAGAATCATACTGGGAGTGCGCATGACATGTTAAATGCTACCAATACATCATCAAATGACGATGTGCCTTTTTTTTGTCAACAGTTTGGCGCTAATGAAAACCGAGCACGCAACCAACTACCTCAACTCCCTAATCAGCAGGCTGGATTCACTTCCAATCAACAAATACCAGGTCAAGGTGGTAAATTCCCACCTCAGTTACCCCTTCCCCATGATGTTCGACCAAATATGGTACAACGCATGATACGCACATATACCCCTCAAAGATTTGAAGCCACTCGAAGTGTTTCTTCGAATCAAGTTCCTGGCATGCAATCTTCTATGCCTTTTCATGCACAAGGTGTAGGCCCCCCCCCCCACCACCCCCCCCCCCCCCCCCCCCCTCCCCCCCCCCCGGCTCTCCCAACCCACTAATGCTCCCTCCTCACCCCCGGGCCCGACGACCCCCCCCCCCCCTCCACATCACACTCTAGTTTTTGCCATGGGCATCCATTCTTCAACATCCGTCAGTTGCTCCGCCTCCGCCATCAGGTGGTGCACTCTCTAGTTTATTTAGTTCTCTTGTGGCCCAAGGTATACTCTCACTGACAAAATCGAGCCCTGAACAGGTAATCTTCTTATAACACAGTCTACTGTAACTTCTAAGGTGTTTGATGCACGTTTTAAAGTGATGATAAAAAAAGCTGTGATATAATGCAATGAGGAGATAGTGTTTGGTTGCCTTTTTTCTGTTGGACGTTGTAATTATAATATTATCAGCTGTTCCATTGTTTGATAATTTTGGTCATTTAAGAATTTGATAAATTAGATTACCAAAGGACATTCTTGTGAAATAAAGACATGTCTTCTGAGATTGTAGTAAGTTTAAAGTTTGGCTATATTATTTTACCCTTTGATAATTGTTACAGCTAACTATAATGAAACTGGTTATCCAAAATCTGACTAAAATAGATTATGTTTATTGGAACATTAAAAGGGATATTCGCGACTTTCATATAATGTATCTGTTATGGGGGTATTTGGATTTGTGTTTTGGAAGTGATTATAAGATTATTGCAACTTGTAGTCTCAAATAATTAGTATTGAATAATCCATATGATACTAATTGTTACGAACCTGATTGTCAAAAGGTATGGGGAACCTGTTGGTATGGTAACTCGTTTGGTTTATACATATTAGAATAGAAAGGTAAACCAAAAACTCATGTCAGCATTGACCAAACGAGAATGCATTTACCAAGACCTTTCAGAACGGCCCAAGAGAGAATCAACAAGCTTAGTCATCTTAAAGATTATGTTGTTAATTCAGTTTTAAGAATAGAAACGTGAACCATAGTAGTGTGCAATAGTAGTGGTCCAACGTGTAGAAAGTTCGTGTGTCGACATTTAGGCCGGTTTGAGGCTAAACTAAGTTTTTTTCATTTTAGTTTTTTATGGGGATGTGTATGATGGTACTTTATTTACCACAGTTAACCCTGTTGATAAACCTTTTTGTTAGGTATATTTGTATTTATTAGTTCCTACTGGTAGGTATGTAGTTCCTACTGGTAGAGTAATTGCTACTGTTAGTATTACAGTTCCTGCTGGCAGGTATATAGTTCCTGCTGGTTATGTTGTTCCTACTGGTAGAACAAATTAGTTCTGGTAGAGTAACGTAGTGACTCTGGGATAAGTTCTAGTATGGATAGACATGAGAAGTAATAGATAGACTCATGTAAACGTAATTCTAGGAGAATTAGTTTAGGGTTTCATATCTATAAATGAAACCACACGGTTTTAGCTTGACAGACGATTGAACAATCAAGAAACAGTTTCACAATTAATAGAAAAGATCCATAGAGGATCAAAGTATTGTTTTTAGTAATTCTTCTTTAGCACTATTGTTTATTTTCCGCATGAACAATAGATTGTTTTGTTAGAGTCTCTCACAGAGTTACTTTTGATTACATTAGTACTCTATATCCTTCACAGGCTTAAAAGATCTATCTAGGGCTGGAGGACATACAAGTGGTACAGAGCCTGGGAGATGAGTCTTGTTGAGAATAATTATTGTTCTTATTCTACAAACATTTACAATGACTTCCACCGTATCCACACCACCTTTACATGTCCATCACATCCGAATCTTCATTCTCCAAACCAACAACTTTTGAAGACCCAGTATTGTCTGTGGCAACAACTGAACTGTATTGAGTCATAAAAACTTCACTCGCACAAACCCTCTCAAAATACTCAGCCTCAACTTCCAGCAATATAATTCAACCATGTTCCAGCTAGTAATGCTAATTTTCCTTATTTGAGAAGGACGAGTATGATAACGTGGGCAATGAAGATGGATATTGCGATACATGTAACAGTGATCACAATTGTGGACATTGTTCTTTATGGGAAATAGCAGAAAACAGACGGCAGAGATCCTCAGAGGCAACATAAAGATTTTTCCTCCTGTCACAATAGTAGAAGAACAAATGCTGTACAACGAAGAGACAAAGCCTAGAAACTATTTTCTTCAGTCTCTTCCAGAGGATAACTATTGGCTGACTTTCTCAGTCCTTGATGGTGATAAGGATATCTGGTTGGCAGTAAAAGCCAGATTTGGAGGGAATGAAGAGTCAACGGAAGATGAGTAAGTCATATGCTCATGGCAGGAGTTTGCAGGACTTTAAGATATTTGAATCCGATGGGTTTGCACCAAGAGGGATATGATAGGTTTTTAGAAGGTGCTGATAAGTAACTTAATCAATGCAAGCTTAAGACCAGGATTAATGAAGACCTACCAACATGAAATTTCTTAGAGCTCTACCACCTTCTTGGTCACAGGTGATAATTACCCTTAAAAACAAAAGGGTGGTCTGATTTCTTAAGCTTTGATGATTTGTATAACAAGCTTTAGGTCACTTGGTTTGATGTAAAGGGTGGTCTAGCTGAGAGTGAGTTCAAGAGTTCCTGCTGCTCCTACACACTCAGCTTTCATTAGTGCTGCTAGCACTAATTCCAAGTGGTCAACTACTGATTCCAAATGTCAACCTTCTTCTGTTAGCTATACCACTACTTCTTCCTCTGCTGATGCTTCAGGCAATGTTCTTGAAAATGTTCTTTACTCCTTTGTTGCTGAAAGTGATCCACAACAACAGATCATTTATGAAGACTTTGATAAAATTGGCAAGTTGGATTTGGAAGAACTTGACATCAAATGGCAGATGGCAATGCTTTCTGTTCGAATCAATAGATTTGAAAAGAAGGCTGGTAGAAAATTCAAGTTTAATAACAAAGATGCTGCCAAGTTTGATAAAAAGAAGGTCAGGTGCTATCAATGTTCAGAGTTGGGACATTTTGAAAGAGAATGTACAGGGAAGAAGGTGGATTCAAAGACAAGGTATTCTCAATTTAAGATCAAAGAACTAGATAAATCAGAAGAACCAAAGGCTTTGGTGTCAGTTGATTCAATGCTAAATTGGTCAGACCACAAAAGTGAAGATATGGAGAAAGGTGCTTCTTAAGTCTATGGGATGATTGCAGGATATAGGGATGATACTGTTATTCTTGCTGTTGTTGCTGCTGATGGAGTTAGTACTGATAGTATTTTTGCTACTGGTGTGTTTGTTGCTGCTGGTAATGGTTCTGATGGTGTTTCTGTTGCTGCTGGTGTTGGTGCTGATGGTGTTTCTGCTACTTCTAGTGATGCTACTGATGCTGAAACTCAATTTGCATTTAAGGGGTTATCCCCTCAGGTACAATCTTATCCTTTTGGTTGTAATTATACTTACACAAAACTTAAAAAGGATTTTGATAATCTAGAAGTGCAATATAAAGAGTGTTTTATCCAAGTATAAGCATACAAAAGTTCACTTCAAAACTTAGAACAACAGAAATCTTGGTACCAAAATAATCAGTTAGCTTTTAGGTGAGAAAAATTAAAATTTTGACTGACTAGACCTAGAACACAACCATAACATGCTAAAATATACTGAAAATTGATTAGAACAAGGCCTAAATTTGATAAATGAGATACTCAGGTCAATACTTGTGCGGAGTCTAATGCAAGATTTTGACAAATGGAAGAATCTTCAAAAAACCTAGTCAAAACTGAACAATTGTTCATGACCTTTAAATCAAAATTTGGTTTAGGATAATGTAGACACTTTTGGATCAGAAGAGGTGTGTGATCTCTCTACACCTAGTATCGTTGACTCGTGGCTTAAGGGATGTAAAGAGAAACCTCTCTATGACTGGTTTGACAAACCTGCTGGAATGCATGTTGTTCCTCCCCCTATAACAGGAACATTCTTGCCTCCTTCCAACAAGCCTGACATTGATGATACACAGTTTACCTATGGTTCAAAGTCCAATAATTCAACTGATACTAACTCTGTATCTAATGACTTTGTCTCTTGTGATAACAGTGACAAGTCTTCAGACTCAGAGACTACTGACTTTGCATCCTGTGTGACAAGTGTCCAGACCTCAAGCACCAAGACCAATGAATCCTTAGCTTCAGCCTCTAGTTCAGTTCATTTGAAGACTTTACACAAGACCGATGACCAAGGACCATCCAATGTCACTCAAAGTCCTAGTTTTTCTTTTAAGGGGAATGTAAAAACTTCTAGGAATTTATGTAATAGGAATGGGTCAAACAATATTAGTCTGTGTAAAAACAAGTCTTCTGGTTCTAAGAAATGTTTTGTTTGTGGTAGTAAATTTCATTTGATTCGAGATTGTGATTTTTATGATAATCAGTTGAGATTGAATAATGCACCTGTGTGGAACAAGGTAGAAAACATTCCCTCATTTGTTCCTAGACCAGCCTATGTTCCTGCTGGTAGTAGGAATAGACCAACATCTGTTCCTGCTGGTAGGCCATTTCCTGCTGGTAGTAGGAATAGACCAACATCTGTTCCTGCTGGTAGGCCATTTCCTACTGGTTGGCATAATCCTGCTGCTAGACCTATGACCAGACCAAATAGCCATTTTTTTCAACAATTTCGTTGG
>BQNB010105289.1:7469-23053 GCA_026074375.1 Tanacetum coccineum
CCTATTAAACTAAATAAACTAAGCTACTGGTGATAACAATATAATAAAAGACTGTGTTCATTTAATCATGTATTACTCCCTAGATTGCTTCTCTTATTGTTGTTGCTTTGTCACACTTGTGATGATCTATGTTACAATGTAATTATTTCCTAAGTCATGAACGAATTACACGAACCCGCCGTCTATTTAATATTCTCTTAAGGCAACGCACAAGTAAGGTAGTATGAAGACTAGCCCCTAAGAGTATATTAAATGCGTTTGAAATATATTAAGAGTGGATCAACCATATAAGGGGCAAGGTAGTATGAAGACTGTTACCCGATGGTATCATTTCTACACAATCATGTTTTCCTAGACATATCAACAGCGATACAGACAAAAGCTGGTTTTCTAAGAACTAACATGAATATTCATCACAAGAAGTAACACCACTAAGATCTATATTCTAGGTTTCATTCAATCATAAATAAACACAATAGAAGGTTTAGCCAAGCATGTTAAAGATAAAGCAAGAACAGATAAGAATCACACAACAAGACATATTGAATGATTAAGATAGTCTTACTTGATTAAAACATGAATTGAAGGAAGTACAATAGGGTTTTGAGGCCCTAAAATCGTCCCTAACAGCTGCTAAATGAACTAGGGTTCGTCCCTTTCTTTTACTCTAAAGTTACACACTTAAAACCCTAATTTTGGGTTTGTATATATAGGAAAATCGTTGTGACGGTGTCGCGTTTTAATCGTGACGCTGTCATGAGTAGAATATTCTAGATAATGGGTTGGGTCGTGCATTCTGACGCCGTCTTGAGATCTTGTGACGCCGTCTTGGTATGAGTTGTGACGGCGTTACGTGTAATCTGTGACACCGTCTTCAGCTGCTGAGTAGAAATTCTTGAGAGATGTTGGTGTAGGTCCGTAGTCTTGTTCGTTTCTTCTCCAAATGAGCCCAAGTCACGTGTATTTCCTCCAAATGCTGAATACCTGAAAAAGAACGATTAAGTGCCTATTTTGGGCATAAATGCATGATTTAGGGGGTTAAACGACCCCGAAAAAGTGTATAAAATAACACCTCATCAAATACCCCTACACTTAGGATTTGCTTGTCCTCAAGCAAATGGGCTTTTCTACCTAGACAATAGCAATATGAGGGTCATTTTACCTACTCTTTAAAAGTATTTTACAACACAACCTTCTAGACCTTGTAATTAAAAGCACGGAAAATATATACTAGCACCTCACATAAGTGTTTGGGATTCTCTTTTTCACTCGGGTGTATAATAAATTATAACATAAGGGGGGAAACAAAAAATCAACACTCATTACCTATCGTAGCATATAAATTACCATAGGTTTGGTAAAGGATCAAACCTCCACCGCTAGGTGCAAGCATTATTCATTACTATCTAAGAGGTCTTTTTAAGGGTTGTAGGGTGTAGGTGTAAGATAACATATAATGGAAACGAAAATGGATGGGATAAATTTGGGTGGCTTTGGGTGAATTTGGAGTGGAAGGGTTAGCTAATTATTTACATGAATATACGCTGGTTTGGTTGCTAAGCCAAGACTCGGACGAAGATATACAAACTCTACACAAGTCTACATCAATCTCTTTCTTTTTCTTTTCTATTTTTTTTTAAATAACATAATGCATCACAACATGGGGTTTATAACATGTACCCCTACACTTAAGCTTTTACATGCTCGATAATTACAATCTAACTAATGACCTGATTTAAGGTGGATCAAAATAACATGGAGATCATCTAACAAATATATGGGGGTATTGACTTAACTTTTCTTCCTTATTCTTCCGCAAACTAAATACTACCATGAATCTCAATCGTCCCAAAACAGTATTTACAAGGATAAGGACTTAGCAACCGTGTACTTAAATAATGTACGAATAGAGATTCGATGTCACCCTAAGAAAGGCGAAATAATCGGGTGACGGATGCCTTGAGCCGGAAAGGAAATGGATTAAGGCACTGCGAGTTCAGGCCTTAGTTATGACGATTGGTTTGAATCTTCCTAAGCAAATTTTGAATGCTCAATCTGAGGGAAGGAAAAGAACTACATAAACGAAGATCTGCATGGTATTATTAATAAACTTGAACCTCGTGCTGATGGAACATTGTGTTTGAACTACCGGAGTTGGATTCCATGTTTTGGAGAGTTGAGGGTTTTGATTGTGCACTAGTCGCATAAGTCAAAGTATCCCATCTGTCCTGGATCGGATAAGATGTACCAAGACATGTGAAGAGTTTTTTTGGTTGGGCAAAACATAAAAGCACGAAGTGCCACCTATCTCAGCAAGTTTTTTTCCAGTGTTTATCGTGTGCCAAAGTTAAGGCTGAATATCAGAAACCATCTGGATTGTTGATTCAACCAGAAATTCCGCAGTGGAAATGGGAGAATATAACAATGGACTTCGTTACTAAATTGCCAAAGATGATAACGGGTCGAGATACGATTTGGGTAATCATCGATCGTCTGACCAAGTTTGCTTATTTCCTACCCATGAGAGAAGACGACTCGTTGGAAAAGTTGACGAGACAATACTTGAAAGAAGCAATCTCAAGGCATGAAGTTCAGTTTGTTCATTTCCGACCGTTACATGGCAGATTCGATTAGATTTTGGCGCGGTCACTTCATAGAGCGTTAGTACTCGATTGGTATGAGTACAACTACACACCCGCAAATGATGGTCGTCAAAGTGAGAAGGACATTCAAACATTGGACAGACATGTTGAGTGGCATGTTATTGCTCGACTTCTTTTGGAAATGTTAAGATAGAATTACCGTTGGTGGTAGTGGTTTCGTATAACACTAGTTACCATACCAGTATTAAGGGCTGACCATTTGAGGCGTTGTATGGGCGTATAGCTGTCGAGCACTATCTGCTAGGATGAAGTTGGGAGATAATCAGCTCATTGGTCCAGAGACATCCATGAGGACAACCGAGATGATTTTTCAAATCAAGGGCTCGTATTCAAGATGCCCCGAGATCGTCAGAAGAGTTATGTGTCGTAAGACGAAAAACCCCATGAGTTTCAAGTACGGAGACAAGTCATTGCTGAAAGTGTCGCCAAGGGAAGGGGTTGGTACATTTTGACTACAGGGAAAGCTGAACCCGTTATAATTGGAACCTTTCATGATCATTGGACAATATTTAGGAACCGTTGGCCTCCAACTTAAACTCCCATAACAATTGAGCAGAGTTAATAGTAACCTTTCACGTATCGTAATTTGAAGAACATGACTGTTTGACGGAACTTTGCTATACCGTTAGATGTAATCCAAATCGATGACAGCCCCACTTCATATGATGAACTATCGTGATCATGGACTTGTGATGAAGTCAAGCGTCTTGTTAGCAACATCGTATTCAATGTTAAAGTGCGTTGGGCGGGACTCTAAAGAGGGTTCATTAGTTCACCCTGGAATGTGAAGATCAAATGCAAAAGAAGTATCCTCGTCTTTTTGCCATCTCTGCACCCGTGGTAGATGTTACTTCTTAAGCTTTGAGGACAAAACTCTTTTAAAGGGAAAGGATGTGACACCCCGTAATTTTTTGATCAATATTTTAGCCGTTTCCGTTTTGTATTTTGAATTTTATTAGTTTTGTGAAATTTTTACGCTTAACCGGGAAGTTGTCCCGTCATTATCTGAGAATCATTACCGGAAGCGTTCTAGGTTGCTAATTGACGTAGTCTTTCGTCAGTGACCACGTTTTTATGTTTTAGTTGATGTTTTAAAATTTCAGAAATTTTCGTAAACATTCTATGCGTTTTCAGTAATTACGTGTTCCGGATATAACTAATAACTTATGTGTGTGTCTCTGATCCTTTAAAAATCAAACACATGCATTATGTTCCTTGAAGTTGGGAGATAAAATTGGTCCCTTCTTCCCCTCTTTTCTTTTCACGACCGATACCGCCACGACTAACCTACTCCTTGGAAGCCACAATTTTGAATTCGTATACATATGTCCAAAGTTCATCTTATACATTCATTCTTTCACAATATTTCTCTCTCAAGAAAACACACACACACTTATTATTTTCTTTCACTCTTGTTCGAACACCATCAAACACACACATATTTTTCCACCTTTGATCAAGATTTTGGTAGCTAAAGATTGTTTGAGTTTGATTAAAATAGTTAGTTTGGGTATTTTAACAACGTTTGGGTTGTTTAAGTCTTACATAACCCTCAATCCTTCATATTCTCGTACGTTATCAAATCCTCATAAATCTTGTACTTTTATGTCCATCTTTATACATATATACTAGTTGTACAAACGGAT
Source organism: Tanacetum coccineum (assembly GCA_026074375.1). NCBI lineage: Eukaryota > Viridiplantae > Streptophyta > Magnoliopsida > Asterales > Asteraceae > Tanacetum > Tanacetum coccineum. The sequence continues at coordinate 11,779 of BQNB010105289.1, forward strand.
TATAAAAGTTTACATTTTTAAACTACGTAAACCTTAAAAAGGTTACTTTATGGTTCAAAAATATTTAAAAGATTATAAGGTAATCATAGTTTTGTGACCGTGGTTATTTTTATGAAATAAAAATGTATACTTATGGCTTATTTATGTTCGGCTTATTAATAAGCTTTTGGGGAAAGCTTATTCGGGCTTATTGGGCTTATTATTGGTTCGACCCAATAAGGAAAACAAAGGGGGTGTTTTGTTTGAGCTTATTTGATTCGACTTATATTTTATTCGGCTTATTTCTTGCTTATTTTTGAAAGGAAGAGACGTTAAGCTTATTTGGCTTAACAAAGTAAGCAATGAATGCTTCTTGGGCTTATAGGCCACGTCCACATAAAAAGCCCCAAGAACCACGAGCTAACGATTAAGTTTTATGGTTCGGGATCATTATGTCTTTGCTTATTAAGAGCCTTATGATAGCTTATTGATGAACACAAGTACTTTTTAATACTCTCTTTTTTACTTATCGGAATAGTTTAAAGGTTTTGATACAATATTGTTCGTATTTGTGAAATGTACAAAATTGAACAAGTGATTTGTATTAATGTCTCTCGATCTTTGTGAAAAGTATAAACACGAACGGGTCATGCTGAAATTTTGTTAAAATTATATAAATGATAAATAATATACATACTTAACTTATATAAATAGATTAAAATATGTATTTACGTTTTCTACCTACGTATCTAATTTAAGAACCGACAGTTAAGCGTGCTCGTGTGAGGGAAGCACTAGCATGGGTGATCGATTTCAGCTAAATTTATTAACCTTAGTGCAATATATAAAAATAAATAAATATAAATATATAAAAAGGTATCAAAATTCCACAAAATCATGAAACCGGAAGTAGTAGTTATAAGATATTCCGGGTCGGGTTATCCCCACAGAACGAGCGAATTGGAAAGTAGATGTTGGTTTTTTGAATTTAACAATGCTTGAATGGAAAAGATTTGGGTTTGGTTTTCTAAAACTACCGGGGAAAAATAAGGAAACTATACTAAAAAACGAGAACGGAAGCTAAAAACGACACACTAAAAACCTAAAACTTGAAATATTAATCCTAAAGTGATTTTTTTTACTTTTCCTAAAAGTAATTGACTAAAAAGTAAGAATAAAAAAGACTAGAACGAAAACGGAGTTAAATTGAGTTCAAAAACGAGAAAACGAGAACGGGGTTTTAATCCCGTTCTTTAAAAGTTGAAATTTTGCAAAAACAACCTTACGAAAGTTTTTCTATTTTTCCTAAGTGTAATATGAAAAAAGAAATTTTTTTTAAAAGAAAAATATTTTTTTGATTTTTATTTTATTTTTAATAATTAAAAATTACATTATTAAGAAAATAAATGATAAATTAAAAAACTAGCAAACAAAGTTTTGGAAAATATGAAAAAGCAATCAAAAAGTGGATTAAGGTCGAAAAATAAAAGCTAGAAAATTGGGCTTATAAATAAGCCGTAATAAGCTGAAAACAGCTTATGGGCTTAATGGGCTAAAATGCCCTTATAAATTAAATGGTGCAACTCACTACCGGATGAGCTATTGTAGCACAACGGTAGTGAGTGTGTGTTATAAAATGTTGGTTGATGGGGTTGAGGTCCCGAGTTCGAGTCTTGCTCACTTGGGGCCTCCCCTAATCCCAACGTTTTTATTATGCATTTTTTTTTACAACTTTTTGAACAAGCTAAAAATAAGCAACTTTAAAAAAAGACAAAAAAATTTATACTTAAAATTAAGAAATTAAATATAGAAAAAGAATGTCTACAGATTAGCTGTTTATAAATCTTTAAAAATAAAAGAGCTAAACTGTTTTCGCTTTGTTTAAAGCAACATTAGCAAATGAAACTTTGTATAAGCTGAAGACAGACTATAGGGCAATAGTTAACTATGCACTGTAAGTTCATATATATTAGCCTTACTAATATTATTAGAATGGATAATAAGCTATAAAAAACTATTAAACACTTAAAATTTACTCTTAAAAGGCATTTAACGCTGTAAGAAGCCTCTAACTAAAAGTCAATAAGCTCAAATGGGCTTAATCTAACCTAAAAAGCTAAGTTAATCATAAATAAGCAAAAACAATAAGCTAATAAGCTTCAATAAGCAAAAATGCTTTAGCAGTACTAACTTGGAGTTAGTTCTGTTAGGTAAAAAGCCCAAAAGGCCTTTTCTAGCTTAAAAATAAGCTAGCAAAAGGATCCTTATGGCTTAGTGGCTTATGCCACTAAAAAGCTTATCCAATAAGCTTTAATAATCAACATTCAAAATAGAGTTTGAAATTCAAATAAGCACTTAAAAATCTAAAGGAAAAAGCTATCTCACACTGACTCAACACTTAGAAAAGTTTTAACAAACTTTCAAAAGTCACAAAGTAGCACTTTTGAGCTTAAAATTAAACAAGCTAAAGGATCCTTATGGACTTCTAACCTACAAACAGATTAAATTTAGACCTAAAAGAATAATAATCAACACTCAAAAGAATTTTGCAAATTCGCAAAAAAGCAACAATAAGCTTGATAAAAGCAAAATCTTCTTTTTACTACTTTAACTAAAATTTGACAAAAAGTATTAACGACTAAATGCACAACTTCCTGACACTTACACTACTTAATTAAGAGACCTAAATATGCATGAAAATCACAAAAATAAGTAGCTAAACCAAGCTTAAGCTAATAAGCTATCTAGAACTGTTTTTACCCCAATAGTTCTATACAACTTATAGAAAATGGCTATAAAGTCAACTTTTAAACTATGACACCTATAAAAACAGCTTATTAAATTGCAAATAAGCTACACAAAGTTGGGCTAAGTAACCAAACTGTTTGAAACCTTTTTGACACATTTTGAAGGCTTATGCCAAACACCCTTTTTTAAGAAGTGTGTTTTCAACCTATTTTGCTTAATAACTTGATATTTTTATGAATAAACTCCTTAGACCAGATATCAAATAAGCTATAAACAATCACTAATTTAGCAAGCAAGTTTAAACAGCAAATAAGCACTCCAATAAGCTAGTTTAATCAAACAGTACTAACTACATATACTAACAGTACTAACTAAGAAATTTGCACAAATCACTTTTAAACTAAAAACTAAGCAAGATAAGCACTAAACATCATAACAAAGCATATTTAAGCATATATATAAGCTAATAAATATGCACTAATAAGCAGTTCATTAAGTTAAATAGCTAAAAATGAATAAAATGTAGGACTTACAAAAAAGACCTTGCTTAAACAAGGGCAAAACAAGTGCTCTTAGAGCCTATTCTACAAGCTCTAAACGCTATCGATGGGATTGCTGTCATGAGGCCAAAAAATCACATGGTCGCAACTAAAATGGATTAGGTCTTTTCGTACGTCAGGATATCCGAGGTGGTAAGAATGCTTAAAACAAACAAAAATAAAAGAAAAACAGGCCGTGATAGTAGCCCTTACATTGCTAGATCAAATAACAAAAATGGATATGTAGGAAAGTTACCACACTACAACAAACGTAAGTTGCACCACACTGGGCCATGCACTGTGGAGTGCAATAAGTAACTTAAGAGAGTTGCCATAGGAGGTAGAGATTGTAGGAAAACCCGTTTCGTAACAACTTAGAGGCGCAAGTGGCAAAATTAGAAACCTGAATACCTATTATGATGTGGAAAATCAAAGACATTACATGAGTCGATTGTCCCTAACCTAAACCGTCGCGAACCATATTGGGAAGGTAAAAACTCGCCTGGAACTTCTAACACCGTCAAAGTATGCTAATGCTTAGGAGAGATTTTTCTGCCTTGCCTTGTGAAACTTAATAGACTTGGGACCGTAACCCCCATAACACGTTCTGCTTAGTACTTCCCTGTAAATTTCGTGTATTGAGCAGATGATTTTAAACCCTCTGTTCATTTTGTGTCATGACGATTTCGTCAGTTACACTTCAATTCTCTAATAATTTATGTAAGTTACTCCTCAAAACTATTATCGTCTTACAACCTATTTCACTATTATTTTATAAATCATTTACTAGTATGAACTAATTGGATGTTGTCGTATAAACCACACTAGCATCGTCTTATAAACAGAGATACTGTCGTTTATAAACTACTTTCCGTCATTCTACGAACCATTTTGCTAAACGGTTTATTAATCACTTTACTATCGTCTTATAAACCATTTCACTATTGATTAACAAACTATTCTGATATCATCCTATAAACTATTTGCTTTCGTCGTTTATAACCATTTTGTCATTATCTTTTAAATTATTCTACTATTATCTCATAAACTATTTTCGCAATCATTTTTACAAACTAACTCGTTTTTCATCTTTTAATCTATTTCGTCGTCGTTTATAAACTTTTTTGCCGTAATTTTATAAACCATTTCGCTAACACCTTATAAACTGTTTTGATATCATTTTGTAAACCATTTTGCCAACATCTCATAATTATCCCACTATTACCTCATAACATATCTGACTATCATTTAATGAACTAATTCGTTTCCATCTTATAACCTATTTTACAGTTATTTATAAACTATTTTGCTACCCTATTATAAACTACTTTGCAATCATTTTACAAACCATTTCGTTGTCACCTCATGAGCTATTTTGTTGTCATTATAAACTATTCGCCATCAATTTACAAACTATTTCGTCGTCATCTTATGAACTACTTCGTGCCCTTTATAAACTATTACTTTGCCACTTTATAAACTATTGGTTGTCAGCTCGTAAACTATTTGTTACCATATTACAAACCCCATACTATTACATTATAAACCGTCACATAATTTCTCGTAAACTATTTTGCTATCACCTCATAATTTTTTTTCCGCTATCTTACAAAATATCTTGTGTCGTTATATAAATTATCTTGTATCCGTCATTACAAACTATTTTGCTACCTTATAAATCATAGTGTTTACACTATATAAATTTTTAAACAGACGCTAGTTTGACGATTGAGCATTTCATCTATTAGTTTCTAAATTATGATTAGGTATGCATGCATCATCTATGTATTAATTCAGGGAAGAGACATGTTTATGACAAGGTAGTAGTCACCATAACAATTTTGTCAATTTACCCTACTTTCCATCCTCTTAATTTCTTTCTTTTCTCTACATTTGTCAAAGGGGATTTTATGTACTAGTGTTTTATTAATTTTTAGCAGCGGTATTCTTGAGTCATATCGGTCACGTGTATTCGCATTCGTAAGCATCATAACTAACCAGATTTTCCTCAACCTTAGCATATAGAAACACCATTACCCTTGGCGGAGAGACCAAATCATAATTCCTGTAATCATGGTAATTACGGATTGTAAGATTCTAGAACATAATGAAGTTATCCTTCTAATTGGGTTATAACCAAGAGAACTAGGAGATTTCCTTCAATTGACTTACCTTTTAGTGAGTTAGAATCACGTAAATTATGAGATTCTCATACCGACAAAACTTCTGATGGACATGAAGTTAAAGCAAAGGACGTAATTTTTGCAAGTACATAGAACCTAGGTTATAGAAGCCTCACCTTAACTGAGTTTAACTCTTTAAGTGGCATCGTCCTATCTACCGTAGACACTAAGTACTTTGTTGAGTTAGCCGACAGAAAGGTCATAGAAGTTGATACCAACATTTGAGATTGTATACTGAATTTTCTGAATCATCCATCTAATATAGACCTAATGCTTATAGAACTTGGCAGTTTCGACATTATCATCGGTGTAGGTTGGTTGACAAAGTACCCCGACAAGATCATTATGATAAAAAGGTTGTTCGTATACCCTTAGGTGACAAAACTTTAACGATTCGAAGCAATATGAGTGATGGGTATGCATCGATAGTTGCAAGTGAGCAGAGAGCTGAGTTGTTTGATATGATTAATACGTTGGAGCGGGATAACATAAGACTCAGAGGCATGTTAGTTGTTGAGAGGCAAAGAGTTGTGCGTCTCTGGCGTAGTATGTCGTATGATCAAAGGATTTATATTAACCAGTTCCTCACCCTGGGGAGCTCTGATATTTATTCATCAAAAAGAAGGATGGATCCTTCAGGGTGTACATCAACTATCGAGAATTGAACAAGCTAACCATGAAGAACCGTTACCTGTTACCTAGTATAGATTATCTTTTTGATCAACTACAAGGATCTAGTGTTACTTGAAAATCAACCTAAGGACTAGCTACCACCAACTAGAGTTGAGAAAAGGATATTCTAAGACCGCTATTAGGATCAGTTAGGACATTTAAGTTTTCAAGAAGTCATGCCATTTGGTATTGACCAGCGCACCTTTAGTGGTGTACGTAAGAGCGATCTTTACAAGAAGTTTTACAACTCCCTAGGCAGATCGATTTTGCCTGCATAGCCTCATTGGGGATAAACGACCCGGGAATATTCTATACTACTCTCGGTTACGTTGATTGTTGTTTTATTTTTTTTTCTTACTATATATTTTATATTTATATATATATAAGAGATAATCTAAAAAACAAGTAATCACAGGTAAAATCATATATTTTAGAGGTTGGATAGTTTTAGCTATTAAACTAAATATAAACTAAGCAATTGGTGATAACAATATATTAAAAGATTATGTTTATTTAATCATGTATTACTCCCTAGATTGCTTCTCCTAGTGTTGTTGCTTTGTCACACTTGTGATGATCTATGTAATTATTTCCTAAGTCATGAACGAATTTTACGAACCCGCCATCTATTTAATATTCCGTTAAGGCAATGCACAAGTAAGGTAGTATGAAGACTATTACAAGGCCCCTAAGAGTATATTAAATGCATTTGAAATATATTAAGAGTGGATCAACCATATAAGAGGCAAGGTAGTATGAAGACTGTTACCCGATGGTATCCTTTCTACACAATCATGTTTTCCTTGACATATCAACAGCGATACAGACAAAAGCTGGTTTTCTAAGACCTAACATGCATATTCATCACAAGAAGCAACACCACTAAGATCTACATCCTAGGTTTCATATAGTCATAAATAAACACAATAGAAGGTTTAGCCAAGCATGTTAAAGATAAAGTAAGAACAATGAATCAAACAACACATAGACATATTGAATGATTAAGATAATCTTACTTTATTAAAACATGTATTGAAGGAAGTACAATAGGGTTTGAGGCCCTAAAATCATCCCTAACAGCTGCTAAACGAACTAGGGTTCGTCCCTTTCTTTTACTCTAAAGTCACACACTTAAAACCCTAAAAACGGATTTGTATATATAGGAAAATTGTTGTGACTGCGTCGCGTTTTAATCGTGATGCCGTCATGAGTAGAATATTCTAGATAATGGGTTGGGTCATGCATTTTGACGCCGTCTTGAGATCTTGTGACGCCGTCTTGGTATGAGTTGTGACGGCGTCACGTGTAATTTGTGACGCCGTCTCCAGCTGCCGAGTATAAATGCTTGAGAGATGTTGGTGTAGGTCCGTAGTCTTGTCCGTTTCTTCTCCAAATGAGCCCAAGTCACGTGTATTTCCTCCAAATGCCTTCTAAATGCTGAATACCTGAAAAGGAACGATTAAGTACCTATTTTGGGCATAAATGCACAATTTAGGGGGTTAAACGACTCCAAAAAAGTGTATAAAATGACACCTCATCACTATGTCAATGTTGATGGGAGGATAGTGACGGGTTGTTTTGGAGATGTTAAGAAATTTCTCATAAATGGGAAACTTGAGAAAGTTGTTGCAGTTATCAAGTCTTGTACTCCGAATGCGCTGGGCGATCTCATAGTAACACTCAAAGACCTTTCTGGTATAATCTCCGGTACTATTTATTACAAAGTGCTTACAGAGGAGAGATTTGCAAAGGCGATTATTGTAGGAGCGGCTTTGATACTTTATAATGTTTCTGTCTTTTCTCCTAAGCAATCAACTCATCATTATCTTAACATTACAAACAAAAATATGGTCAAAGTATTCCACAAGGATGGTGGGTCTGCATAGTTTCGATGCTCTATTCTAAATGTTGTAAAGAGTATTTATTGACTTTGGCATGTCTTAGTAACTCAAATATCTTTCTTCGAATCGTTGTATACAAATTGCTAACTTCTATGAGTATGCTTTTATAAATATGGCACAAAATTAGTGCAACTGCAAATGCATGCATAAGAAAACAAACACCAACATAAAAAACAAACAAAACTTACTGAAAACTTACTGAACAAACAACAACTTAGAAAACAACATTCATCATCTGGATACACATGACATAACAAGATCTAGCGGTCTACTAAAAGTTAAACATGTAACTTCAAATACAAACACAACTTACAGAACAAACAACAACTAACAAAACAAACACCAACATCATTCATCATCTGCATATTTTTTCACCGCCTTTTCGACAAAATAGGAAACTGTATCTCTCCAACCATCAGCAATCTTTTGTACCTGTTCCCTTATTTCATCAGTGTATCAAACGATGTAACTAACCTTTTTTGCAACACAAACGTGTAACATTACCATGATTTCTTCAGCCATAGCTGAATTTTTTTTAAATCAAGTCTTCTTCGTCGACTATGATAAACTTACAGTTATCAATTACTGCCGACATGTTTTTAGTTATTACGACTAGTGGGTGAGAATTAGAGGGCAAAATATAGTTTCTTTTAAGAACCTCGCTTAACATTATGATTTCTTCAGCCATCGATGCTAATTTCTTAAAAGTCAAGTCTTCTTCGTCGACCATGGGAAACTTACCGTTATCACTTTCTGCTGACATGTTTTTAGTTATTAAGATTGTTGGGTGAGAATTAAAGGGTGAAATACAGTGTGTAAGAATGGTAAATCTGGTATCGATTTAAATACTTGTGTTTGAGGGTTCAATGGTGTATCTGGGTTTGACGATCCAATGGAGTAATTGGGTTCCAGGGACTAATCGTGTAAGGAAAACCACAATTCTTCATTTTCCCACCAAGCGATTAGCCCACCAAGAGACTAGCCCTTTTGTCCACCAATGGAAATACGGAACGTAGTTACAGGTGTAACAAACAACAATCACTGTTAAATAAGGACCAAACGAGAAAACCCATTTATAACATCAAGGACCAAGTATGTATAAACTCTTATGATACTGCCATGCTTTTGCAACTAAATTATGACTTTGACTTGTCTGGCAATTCAGTGGACTATGGAATGTAGTAACACGTGTAACAAACAACATTCACGGTTATATAGGGACCAAACGGGCAAACCTGGTTTCCACATCAAGCTATGTATAACCTCTCATGCTACTTATATGGTTTTGCAAATGGGAAAAACTGGTTTCTACATCATGGACCAACTGTGTATAACCTGTCATGCTACTAAGTAGTTTTTTCAAGAATAAGTAAAATAGGTCACAAATAGCTTAAATCAGTCCTAAACAAGTGAAATTATTCATTTGCCACCTAAGTGGACTTTTATGTTTGCCTCTAAAAGGACTTAGACAGTTTTCATAGATGTGGACTTTGATGTTTGCCACTTATGTGGACTTGAAAAACAAACACTCTCCTGAAACATATTAGTTTTTGGAATTACATAATAGACTATTCACTTGCATCACCTGCTGCACATGACTACGTTGGTATACTATCACACCCCGAAAAATTTTAGGTCAATATTTTAAACTTTTCCGATCATTATTTTTTATTTTTATACGTTACGTTTGAATCTGACAGTTTACCGGGAAGTTAACCCGCGTAAATCTAAAAAACGTCATCGGTACGTTCCGAATTTGGATTTTTATTAGTTTAGATATTATATGAGTTATTTTATCTTTTCTAAGTGTTTCGTAGTTTACGAACACTCCGGTATTTATTTTTACGCTTTAACGTTTAAAATACATTTTTCGCGTTTTTGACCTAACGGAACCCCGAAAACCCGAAATCTTTTCGTGTAAACTTTAGTTATCATCCATCTCATGTTCATAAGCCAAAAATTTCGTTCATAACCCCCCCTCATATTAATTTTGGACGCCTAAGTCCCAAGCAAAACAACCATAGTCCTAAATAAATACAAGAGCATCTTTTGAAAAACTACATCACATGCATGCATAAGAAGAGAAAGTGACATGTTTGTCTTAACCTCACTACAAGCCAACTTCCTTACATATCACATGCAAGCTTGGACCATTTGACCATTAGTGAATTTAAATCAAACTTGGAGCCAAAGAAAATGGTTTTGGTCCCTCCCTTTGTCCCTAGTATTCGGCCGAACCACATGGATCATGGGTTCATGGTTTTCAATTTTTGTTAGTCACCCACCAAGCTATGGTTCACTCTTTTGTCTAAACCCTAAGTCTTTTTGGCACTATATAAACATCCTTAACTTATTCTAGGTCATTTCATTCACACACATAAGCTCAACAAAAATTTCTTTTCCCTCTTGTCTCCTCCTAGCCCACGAAACACACACAAACACACACACAATCCATACTTTTGATTTCTACCAATATTCACACATCCTAAACTTCATTTTATCAAGATCCAAGGTTATTCCAAGAAGGTTTTCATTTGATCTCAAGGTTATTTCAAGAGTTTATAAACTAGGGTTTCAAGATTTGTTGTTGGGTTTTATAGATCTAGTATTTTGGGGTTTAGATCTTGTGATTTCTCTACTTGTTCTTCATTTTTGTAAGTGTCTTAATCTTTTCTTGTGGTTTACTTATGTTCTTTTATATATGTTCAAGATCCATACATCCATATGTTGTGTTTTAATTTTTGAAAGATTATAAAACAAGATTTTATAAATAATGATGTTACTTTGTTTCACTAGTTAAATATTATGTTCTTGGTGATATGAGAGTTGGATGAGAGTTGTAACAATAGAAATGAAGGGATTAGGTTAGTTTTAGGTGTGGTTTTGTTGTGGATTAGTTGTGAATGGAGATTAGGCTAGACTAGGCATTATTGTGAAGTATGGTGTGATTTTTGAAAGCGTTTGTGAAAAAGGTTGTTGCTTATCCGAAATGGTTTTGAGGTTTTGAGCGGCTTAGGAATGTTTTCATACGGCGTAAAAGTAGTTTTTTAAGAGCTCGTTTCGAATAGATAGTTTTCATATATTGCACACTAAAATTGGACTTAAAACGGCCAAGTTATAGTCAAATGAAACTTGAAACATTTTTCGGCAAAAATAATTTACATAAGTGCTGATGTGAATAGTAAAATGGGTTTTCAGACACTTTCGAGATATTTTGAGCTTTTAAAACACTAGCGAAACATATAGTAACACA
>BQNB010105290.1:0-10659 GCA_026074375.1 Tanacetum coccineum
ACTGCTAGGGATTTTAATACTGTTAGGCCTTCTTATACTGCTCACCCAAAATCAATAGTTCATTGTGCTAGACCAAGGATAGATTTTAAAAATCAAGCACAATCAACTGTTCAAAGTCTCATGATGGTAGCAATCTTTAGAATAATGGTATTGCTGATCAACAAGTTAATACTGCCAGACAAGAAGTTAATACTGGTAGTAGAGAAGTTAGTACTGCTCTCCTTGAAGTTAATACTGCTACTCCTAAAGACTTGGTAGGACCTAGTTCTGCATCTGAAGACTCACATATGGAGGACCAAGAAATTGTATTAGGGAACATTCCTTAATTTTATGAAGTCCCTACAACTCCTCACACAAGAATTCACAAAGATCACCCAATTGAGCATGTGATTGGGGATCTGCAGTCATCTGTTCAGACAAGAAGGATGAAAACTTCTTACTCTGAAAAAGGATTTCTTAGTGTTATCTATGAAGGGAAGTCTCATCAGGATCTTCATACATGTCTTTTTGTTTGTTTCCTCTCTCAGGAAGAACCAAAAAGAATTTCTCAAGCTCTTAGAGATCCAGCATGGGTAGAAGCAATGCAGGAGGAACTTCTTCAGTTCAAACTGCAAAAGGTCTGGATTCTTTGTAGATTTACCTAAAGGTCATAGAGCAATTGGTACAAAGTGGGTATACAGAAACAAGAAATATGAAAGGGGGATTGTCATCAGAAACAAAGCAAGACTTGTTGCTCAAGGACATACTCAAGAAGAGGGCATAGACTATGATGAAGTCTTTGCTCCTGTGGCTAGAATTGAGGCCATCAGACTGTTCCTAGCTTATGCTTCTTATATGGGTTTTATGGTCTACCAAATGGATGTAAAAAGTGCCTTCCTGTATGGTCAGATTGAAGAGGAGGTATATGTATGTCAACCTCCAGGTTTTGAAGATCCTGACCATCCTAATAAAGTCTATAAGGTAGTGAAAGCATTATATGGCCTGCATCAAGCACCCAGAGCTTGGTATGACACTTTGGCAAATTATCTCTTGTGCAATGGTTTTGAAAGAGGAAAGATTGACCAAACATTATTCATCAAGAGACATAAGGGACATATCTTGCTTGTTCAAATCTATGTGGATGACATTATCTTTGGATCTACAAAGAAGGAATTATGTGATGAGTTTGAGAAGCTTATGAAGGATAAGTTTCAAATGAGTTCTATGGGAGAACTCACCTTCTTTTTGGGATTACAGGTCCAACAGAAAAAGAAAGGAATTTTTATCAGTCAAGATAAATATGTCCATGAGATTTTGAGAAAGTTCAACTACTCAGATGTGAAGTCTGCCTCTACTCCAACAGATTTGGAAAAGCCTTTGGTCCAGGATGGAGATGCTGATGATGTTGATGAACATCTTTATAGATCTATGATAGGCTCTTTGATGTACCTTACAGCATCCAGGCCAGATATCATGTTTGCAGTGTGTGCATGTGCAAGGTTTCAGGTTTCTCCAAAGTCTTCCCATCTCTTAGCTGTTAAGAGAATCTTTAGATACCTTAAAGGCAAACCATTTCTAGGTCTACACCGATAGTGACTATGCTGGAGCTACACAAGATAGGAAGTCAACCACTGGGGGTTGTCAGTTTTTGGGAAATAGGTTGATTTCTTGGCAATGCAAGAAACAAACTGTAGTTGCCACTTCTACAACTGAAGCTGAATATGTGGCTGCTGCAAGTTGCTGTGGACAGGTTCTCTAATGCAAGAAAAAAACTGTAGTTGCCACTTCTAACAACTGAAGCATGCATATGTGGCTGTTGCAAGTTGCTGTGGGACAGGTTCTCTAGGATCCAAAACTAACTGATGGGGAATTATGGGTACAATTTTATGGTTAATGTTATTTTCATTGCAATACTTGTACTATCTGCATAATAGAATAATCTTGGTTCAACATTCTAAACAAAACATATACGAAGATTTGGCTCATTTTATAAAAGATGTTGGCAGTTGCTAAAAAGTTGATATCAAATTGCTAAAATTGACAATCATTTAATGTAGCCGTCTTCTTATAAAAGGTTTTGATGTGGTAGAATTTCAGTAACTTGGTATCAAGTATGGAATGCTCAATCCATATGCCAAATCTCTTTTGTTGTTTTTGTTAAAGTTTGTTAAATGTTAGTATGGTTAAGTCTGTGTAAATAAATATGCTAGTTATAAATAGTACCTGCTATGTTTGTATTTAAAACTGTTTGTTAAAACTGTTATCTTATAGTTAAGTTATTGTAGTTATTTCTATGTCTCATTGTTAATCTGTTAGTAACTTTCAATACAGCGACACAGAAAAGTGGTTAGATTATGTTTTCTTGGTTTTGAGCAACTCTTTCAGGAATATGCAATGATGTGTGTGAAATTAGTTATCAATGATGCATTCTTTGAGGGACGGAATGTTTGCTTGTTCCTCAAGTCGTTGGTTTTTTCACACCCAAGAAACAAAATGGTCATCAGTTCACCATGGTCTCATTAGACAACATATGAATTGACTTGGCTATGAGCAATCAGGCTCACTCGGTTATAGACTTCTAAAATCCGTATGATAGTTGATAGTTTACTCAAAACTATTATGGTCATCAATGCACATGTTTTAACCATGAAGCATTGGCTAGTCAAAGCAAAACAACTCTGGTAAAGACTATTCCAAATCCGTTAATGGTTGGTAAGATTTGCCAAAAACTATACTTTGTGTGCATTGGTGAGCCAATAAGAATAGAGAGAATGGTGAGCTTAATTAAAAACAGAAAGAGAGATGTGTGTGAATAACAGACAGAGTGAAAAGTGAGCCAAAAGAAATTGATGAGGATTATATGTGAGGTTAAAAAAGAAAGATAGAGATTGTGTGAAGTTATTTTTTGTAATACAAACTTTGGTGTTTGTACTGCTTTTGGGTAGAGAAGTTAATACTGCTAGGCTTATTTTAGTACTGCTTTAGACCAATTTTAGTACTGCTGGATGACCGTTAGTACTGTTTGGCCTATACAGTATTGTTTCATTAATTATAGAGCGTGAGATCATTTCAGCCAAATTGCTATGCTATAGGGGTTTGACAATTGACTTTCGTGATCTTAATTATATATGTTCTCAATTTAATCGCGAATAAACTTCAATTTCTTTATGTCGATCTCAAAATCATATCTCTGCAATTCTCTATTTATATCTCAATTAACTTTCTCAGCCTTTATTTATTACATTCACGATCACTAATCCCACTCGATTAATCAAATTTGTATCATGGACAATCTTGGAATTTTATGACAAGCAACCAACATGGTATCATTTTTAGAGACTATTACAGGAAGTGCCTAGGGTTTCATCAAATCATCGATTTCCTAAAATCGAAGTCCCGATTTGCTTATGCCATCTACTAAGATGCCAGATGTTATATCTATTTATTAAAAACTATTTTGGAGGTCTTTGCAGAGGACTTACTGCTGAAAATGGAGAAGTCAGAATTTACTGCTACCATTGAGGGTTCACTCAATGTATATCATGAGGGATCTTTACGAATAGAATAACATCTCAGTTGAATGATCAGGATGGTTCTTTTTCTATACCCAACTCAGAGATTTTTGAGCAATTGGCACTTAGGATATTCACACAGGACTCAGTAAGTTACTTTCAAAAGCGGTGCTTTTTCACTCAATGGAGGTCTTCTTATTCATCTTTTCTCATTGCCTTAGCCTAAAGCAGCTACTTGGGAGCAGGTTAGGAGTAAACTTGCTATGCTGTTTTTTGTTTAGTACCAATAGGAAGTTTAATTTCTCTAGGATGATTTTTGAGCATATAGGTTTGTCCAATATCCCTAGCTCCCATTTTAGTTTTTGATGTCCCTTGGTTCATTCAAATATGACTAGTATGCAGAGAACCAACTTCAACAACACTCAATAACATATCTTGTACCCTCTCTTAGCAACAAAGTTTTTAACAACATGAAGAGGCCTACAAAGGGATTTTCAGGCCAGGAAGTTGCTCTATTCCCTACTATGCTAGATGTTACTGAACCTTCCACTTCACCTTTAAGAATCACATCCTCACCTTCCCACTCACCTGAACCTTCACCTTCACCTGTACTTCACCTACACCTTTACTTCAATGCACCTTCACACTTGAAATTCACCTTCCCCTGCACCTTCCCTTATCACCCTTTAACATATCACTACTGCACCAACACAACCATCACCTGGAGCAGAACACCATCTTCCTACACCTAATGAATCACCTTATCCATATTGTTTACTCATATGGAAGAGATGAGGGTTAGAGTGTAAAATCAATGAATGACACAGATTTGGATACCAAACTATTTAACAGGATTTGGGTTTTGAGGATGATTGAAGAAAAAAACCAAAGCACAAACATACAGTTATGCGATGTGTACTAAGATCCATATCAGGGTCAAGAAGCTAGAGGCTCAAGGTCATGATTAGAGAAAAGCCAGGTGGAGAGCATTAAAATTATTCATTTCAGTTGATGAAGACATTGCAGATGATTCTTCCAAACAGGGGAGGATATTATCTGATGCAGAAGTTCAAGAGAAAGCAAGTAATGAAACTGAACCTGTGATTCAAGATGTGACTCCTACAGAAGTGATTCAAGATCAACAAAGCAGTGAGAAAGGAAGTGCTGAAGTTTTTAGTATCTGCTGGGCAAGAAGGTACCTGCTAGTGAAGGAAGTGCCAATCGTTAGTATGCTGAGGTAAAATCTAGTACTACTAGAGGAACTGTTACTTTATAACAGATAGGACTGTGAAGAGAAAAGGAAGAGGAAAAAGATAAGGCGAAAAAGCTTTATGACAGAGTCTGAGCCACAAGAAGAAGTCTAAGAGAAAGTGCTGGAACAAAGTAAGATTAATTTTTGGCTAAAAGCCAGCAGACTTGAGAGCAAATGAATGAAGAGCAAAGGGCTCAGATTGCTAGAGATGAAGAAATTGCAAGACATTGGGATGAAGAGGAAAGACAAAGAGCTATGGCTGAAGCCAAGTCTACTAAGAAGATAGTATTGGAATGATCCTTCAGTCATCAGGTATCAATACTTTAAAGTGAAACCAAAGGACACTTGCACATAAGCAAAGCAAGAAAACATGATCAAATACTTAATAGAAATCAGGGGGAAGCTACAGATAGTGACTTCAAGGGAAGGTCTATGCTGAGATTAGGCCAATATTTGAAAAGGTTTGGATTTTAATCAACAGTTTGAGCCTATGGATATGGAGCATGGAACAAAAAAGATGAAGTCTCCTAAAAAGATTGAAGAAGAAGATGCTGATACACAAGAAGAAGTGAAGGAAGTTTCTAAAGAATCTGGAAGCAAGAGAAAACTGAATCTATTCCTAGAAAAGGCATAAGGAAAGAGATCTCAAGTTGGAAGAAGATGTGAGAAGGAAGACTCAAAGGATTTTTTGGATATAATACTTAGAGAGAGGTCTCTATGGAGTTGATCTCTAATCTATAAAGTTTCGATTGTTGGACTGGAAGACTTGTATTTGTGTTTTGAAAGAGAATTTTATGTATTATCAAATCTTCAGAGGAGGATGGAAGTTCAGAACTATAATTAATTTTGAGTGGAGAGGCTTGAGATTTGATAGACAGGATGTAGAGGAATTATTCAAGACTTAGTCTAGGAAAGGTTATAGTACTTCAAGACCATAAGGGTATGAATCTGATGCTTTGGGAGATTGGCATACCTGTTTGAGCGGATATAAAGACGATTAAAACTATGGAAGAATCAGCTGAATACTAATATGATTAGGAGTTTTAGTATGATTTTTTTGGTATTCACATTTACTGATGCAGAATGGTATAGCCTACCTTTTTTTTTTTTATTTTTAATGTTGAAGAGAAGAAATACCTCAAGTTAAGAGATGATTTCCAAGATGTTGAAAAAGAAATTAGAGGTTGAACATGAGAGTTCACAGGCGTTTGAACTTCTAAGGTTTATAAGATCTCAAGTGACAGATACGTATGAAGAAATGCTTCTGATAAAGAATCATCAGGCAATGGAAGAAGACTAAAGATTTAAATTCAAAAGAAACTTGTATGATTTGAAGGACATTCACATGTTTAGGGCTAGAGGATGTTAGAAGTAAAATCTTCACTAACGTCTTAATACTGCATGTATTAACTATCAGTATAACGGAGTTAAATACTGCAAGTACATTCATTAGTCTGCCAAGGTTAGTTAATACTGCTAGGAGGAAAGATGTTATTATGCTGTATGGCCCAAGATGTGACTTGGAGATAAGTATGCATAGAGATTATTATGGGTTGTTTGTAACTGATCCTAAAAGATAGGTAGTTATCTTTATAAAGGACTCCTTGTGTTTTATAAAATGAGATCCTAGGTTTTAGATATAGATATACTTAGACGAATACTTTTAGAAAGTGATTGTGATAGGCTTAAAGGATGTAACCCCCAGTTCTACAGAGTACTCGTTATTATTCTTCTAATAATATTGAAAGCAGTTTGTTATTACTTCATTGTTCTTTGTTTGTTTTGGTTATTACTGTTCTATTGATAAACACCTTCTAGAGTATCAAAGTGTAATTCCGCATAACTTTTGTTTCTATACATACAAGTCCTCAACCAATGTTATTTGGATTCATCCAACACTAGGTAACAAACACTTATACTACGTAAAAGAATTCGATAAAGGCGTGGGTCATCACACTTTATGCTTAGCAACCCATAGAAAATTTCAACTATCTAAGTACATTTTTGATGATATGGTTAAACACTTAGATGGAGGGGTTAAATTCCTGATGTATCCTCGCTTTCTACAAGTTTTCATTAACCAACAGCTTGGAGACATGTCACATCACAAGAAGACTTTTGTTAATCCCTTCCATAAAAGAAAATCTTTGCTAACATAAAGAGAGAAGGAAAGGATTTCTCTGGGAGAGTTACACCTCTGTTTGATAGTATGCTGGTTCAAGCTTCTGAAGAAGTGGGCGAGGATTCAATTCCTTCCTCTGATTACACTCAGATAACCATATTGATCATCCATTCTACATCATCATCAACCCAAAGAAAAACAATAAGTCAGAGGAAGCGAAACGAGGAAGGAGGCAGAGGTGTAATGATGAGTCAGGGCAGGCGGAAAAATTTATTACCAACACTTTCCAATGATCTACTACATAGTGGTGAGGATAGTATGCAACTTAATGATTTGATGGTTTTATGTACCCAATTGCAAAAACAGGTTCTTGACTTGGAGAAGGCTAAATCTGATCAGGCTATTGAGATTGCTGAGTTCAAGAGGATGGTTGTTTAAGCTTGAAAAAGAGGAGGAACATTTAAGGAACACAAGGCTTAAAATAATGCAAGAAACTTGGTACAAAACCAGAAGAGTTAAATCCTCTAATGCTAGTTTGGGTGCTCAGGAGGATGCATCCAAACAGGGGAGGAGTATTAAGGATATTGATGCAGATGCTGAGGTCACTCTAGTTAATGAAACTACAAGAACGTAGAATGAAGATCCTGATTGTTTGATTATGGGGTTTTGGATGAGGATGAGGTGTTTGTGATTGTTACTACTAGTGAGAAGATAGAACAGAGTAAAAAAAGCTTGATGATAGTACTGCTGGTGAAGTAGTTACTACTACTAGTGTTAAAGATAGTGCTGCTCCTACAATTTAAGTTTCTACTGCTGATATAGGAGGAGTTACTGCTGCTAAGATTGATGAATTAACTTTGGCTCAAACACTTATTGAAATCAAAGCATCTAAACCTAAAGTTGTTATTACTACTGCTACAACATCAAATACTTATACAACAGTCCCAAGCTAGAGGGTGGTGGTAGTACAGGAGCAAGTGAATCAGAACTTTCATCAGTAGCACACTTCAATGAGTAAAGACTAAGCAAAACAATCTTGATTATGCATAATAGTTCTTTAAAAAAGGAAAAAAAGAACAAGTCTGACTAATTGATGTAGATCTGGCAGATAAATTCAAGCTAAGTTGGATGCCTGAGTTAATAGAAGAAGAAAAGCACTTCAGGCAGTAGAAGAAAGGTCTTGGTAAGAAAAGAGGAGCAAGAGTGTACAACAAAGAATCTCCAAAGAACAAAAACTGGTAGAAGATGTACGAAGAATCGATGGCATTTTGAACGGTTAACTGAAGATTATTCAGATAAATTGAAAAGGTAATCTAGAGTATATAAAAAGGATGATGATATTGCAATTTAATGTTATACCATCTGGCTACTAAATTACAGTGATTAGTTGATTACAAAGCTCTCTGCATTAATGAAGGATGATGGTACATTATGAATTGATAGTAGAATGTACCACTGCTAGTTACTACTGTTAGTATAATATTAGTACTGTTAGTATGAAGTTACTACTGCCTAGTAGAAGCTTAAGAATGACTCGTTGAAAAACTGGAAAATAGGCTAAGTTATTAATGTGCTGAGTACAAAAGTTTACTACTGTTATGTAACTTGTACTGCTGAATAGAGTTACATCTATTAGCATAAGATTAGTGTGCTTGGTACTTACTTGTGCTTATGCTAAGTTATTGCTGCTGATTATTAAGATACAACTGCTTGCTGACGTACAACTGTTTGAAAACTCTACTTACTGTCAAAAAGGATAAGACAGAGTAAAAGAGATAAGAATGTTTGATGTGGAGAACAAGAATACTTACGAAGATAAGTAGTTAAGTTATATTTGTAAAAGATATGTGGAGCATAAGCTTATTTTGAGTAGGAGATTGTGTGTAATATAGAAAGATTACTTGATATGTATGAAGGTATTGTTAAACTTTGTAGGACTCCTTGTGTATATAGGAGGTCCGTATGGCTATAAGAATGACGATATAGTGTTCAATAATCGCAATAGCAGGTTTCCTTAGATATTGTAGCTTGAAGGTTTAGTAAATCTTTAACTAAGTTAGAGTGATCGTATTAATATATTGAAGCGTGTTGTGTTATATCTTTGTGTCAATCATAATTCACTGTTTAATTGAATATACTTCTTAGTGGTATAAACTAGATTCTGCATAGCCTATATCATTCAAATCAAAGTTTCATTCTTATGTATTTTTGGATTTATCCAAGGGTATTAAACCTTAAAAGCTAAGGAGTTAAGGATATATGCATGAGTATCAAACAGAACGTTGAACCGAGAGATAATACAAAACGTAATCCGACCCGTTCGACTCGATTTTAGGATAGTCTGTTAGCCTTAATTATATTAAGTCAAACCAAGAATGTTATCGGTCTTAGAAATGTTCAATCTTGGTTTGCATTGTAATAGGCTAGTCGGTTCAACCGGGCTTGGATTGTAATCTATATTGTCGGTTTAGGGGCTCAAAGCCTAAGTAAACCATAAGCACGACCGGTTTAGAAAGCCAAGTGCCAAGATAGCAGGTTGTGGTTTTATAATATATCCCTTCACCACACTTGGTGAAGGGTGTTGGTTACATTTTCTCACACATTTGTAACTCACCATTCTCTCTAATCTAACATTCCATCCTTTGTTTCTCTCTTCTTACTTCTCTATCTTAGTTTTTTTCTTTCTTCTTATCTTCTGCATATGATATCCCGCGCGTCACATTAAATGTGTAAGGGTATATATATATTTAGATATTTTCTAAAATATCTAAATATATATATAGATATTTTCATATGAAAATATCTAGTTTTATTTTTTCTAAAAATATATATTTTCTTTTCATCTCAACTCTCTCTCTCTTCTCTCTCTACATTTCCTCTCTCTCTCTTCTCTTTTCTTGTTTTCGTGGTTCGGGTTATGAAGTGGAAGTGTTAAACGGGTTTTTACAAAATCGTGGCCTAGATAAAAGATTGAAGAATTTTTCTTGGCTGCGTTTTGGCTATTATCAAGTAATTCTTGGTTGCGTTTTGGTCAAAAGCATTGCGTTTTGTGTATAAAGACAAAGAAAAGTACGGTCTGAAAGCGACTTGTGGTCCAACTTGTACTTGTTGCGTTTTGGTATTCGAAGACCCTCAATGCGTTTTGACTAAGAGAAACTCTGCCCAATTAATTTCTTGATTGCGTTTTGCCTCAAGAGTTGATTGCGTTTTGACTATATTCGTTGCGTTTTGACTATATTCGTTGCGTTTTGCTCAAGTGTTGCGTTTTGATCAGATTCGTTGCTTTTTGCTCAGATTCGTTACGTTTTGATCATACTCGTTGCGTTTTGCTCAGACTCGTTGCATTTTGTTCAGATTCGTTGCGTTTTGCTCAAGTGTTGCGTTTTGACCAAGAAGTGTTGCGTTTTGCTCAGACTCGTTGCGTTTTGATTAGATTCATTGCGTTTTGCTCAGACTCGTTGCGTTTTGGTCAAAAGTCACTGCGTTTTGCTCTTGCGTTTTATCTACAAGTTGAGATTTGCTCATGCGTCTTGTCCATTAAAAACCTATGTTTTGAAACCCTAATTTCCCGGAAAAAATTTGACCGGCTTTGGGAATCTATTAATCACCGTTTAATCAAAACATAACATCAAAACAAACAAACTTGAAGGACTTAAAACATCATTTTGGACTTAACATACAACCAATCAAACCAACAATCAACTTAATTATACCTGCAACGTAAATTAATTATTCATTCACGGTTTCTTCTTGATTTTGTAAAATCCCGCGAAAGATACGATTCTTTTCTCGGT
>BQNB010105291.1:3720-23636 GCA_026074375.1 Tanacetum coccineum
TGAAGTGAAGTTGTGAAGTATAGAAAATTTATGAAGGGTAGAGAAGTCGTGAAGTTAAAGTGAAGTTATGGAGTGAAGAACAAGTCGTGTGGTGAAGCCAAGTTATGAATTGTCGTGAAGTGGTATGTTGTGTTGTGATAGATTGGTTCTAGCTATGATTAGAAATCGACATTTCGCTTAGTGTCAGAAATTGGTGTAAGCTACGTCGTATATGGTTTTCTTCGCCTAAAGGGAGCTTGTTTACTAGTGAAGTAACTCTCGAGTTGGGTACTTGGGGAGTGGACTAGGGCGAAGAGGTGCTTTGTAATCGAACCACTATAAATCATCGCGTCCGGTTTGCATTTCCTTTTACCTTTTGCCTTACATTTTTATTTACGCTATTGCTTTACATTTATACTTGCATTATATCTATGTGTGTGAATGGTTGCTTATATTGTTTGGATGATAATTGTGCCATAGATATAAGTTAATATTATGATTATGCTATAGTAAATATAAATGTTGTATACACACTTTTCACATTGCGTCTAACTTGATCGACAATTTGATACGAAACATTTTAACGTATTCACCCCCTCTACAATTTCCACAGTGTGGGATAGTTATATGATCGGTGTGACCATCATAACAATTACATGTTTAAAACATGGGTTAATCCTAGTGCCTCTTATCAAGAAAATCCTAATACTTACTATGCGGTCTCAGAATGCATCACATAAACAAGTTCTAAAATTTAATATACTATCGGTACACTCATATAATTTAATACCGATCTTAATGCTCCAGAAAAGGCGACAAAGACCACATGTACACATCCGTAATGACGAAATAGACACATATGACTGCTCACTCCTTAACTTGAGAAAGCTAAAGGTATAAACTATCTTGGGCATCAATAATAGATACCTGAATTCCTAAAGATCTAAAGGCGAACCTCACATTTTTGGGGTGGAATTCTAAGGGTTATTGTGCTAGTCATATAAATTCCTATCCATGAGACGCTATTAATACTCAGTTTTCGTCAGTATGTGTCATAAAAAATTTAAATTTGGGTAAAAATTACCTCTTATGTTATGTTTCGATATATTACCCATCATTCCAAGGACAAATCAAATGCAAATGAAAGAATAGTTTCTAAGGCTTATTTCCCCCTACACTTAAGTTGAACATTGTCCTCAATGTTCTATAAAAGTACCCGTAAAAAACGAATAAAGGGATAAGAAAACAAGTAAAAGAAACTAGTACTCCCCTGGTTTGCTCAACAATGGAGAAGAAACATGCGATTACTGGTTAAATCATCCTCCAAGAGTCATCCAATGAAACTTCCTAAGAACTTTCAAGCTTCTTCTCATCAAATATAACCTATAATCAAAGACAAAGACAACTATACCAAGCATAAAATGTGCAATATATAAATATACAATTATGAGATTAGGGTTGACTCAATAAAGCAGTAAATATAGGATGAGAGAATTGTCAAACTCGTTGATTTTTCAGGTTTATAAAAGAAGGTTACATATTTTAAATGTTATGAGAGTTTTATTTTCAAAAATAATTAAAAACTTTAAGTTTTATGGACCAGGGCATTTGACGCCATCAGGAAAATCCTGACGCCGTCACAGGTGTCGTGGTGACGGCGTCGCGTGTAAATCGTGACGTCGTCTCCACATTCTGTGAAAACAAAATTTTTGTTTTTAATAAAAAATTTCCTGCACTTGATTCCATAAGTTAGTTCCTGTACAAATAGCTGCATAAAACCTGAGAATTGACAATTTACTCATATGACTCGAAACTGACGCGAATTAATCTAAACAGTTTATTTAACATGTTTGAACTTGGTTCTAAAAACCGGATAAATTCCCCTACACTTATTGTTGCAAAATACCTTTGATTGAAATTAAGCCGAGGTTAAGAACAATACAAAGCATGAATACAAGATAGAGTTCGAACATGATAGAATAAAGTGAAAAGAATAAAACACAAGACACTCCTAATGTGTGGGGAAAGTAAATATTGGGTTGCCTCCCAAAAAGCTTTCTTTATTTTACGAGTCTTATAGCTAGACTCGAAGTCACACGTTCTTACGTGACTTCTCCTTCATCATCTATTTCTTCCTTGGTTGCAATAAGAGTGGGATGCTTGCCTTTAAAACTTTTGCTCCTCCATTGGTTGAACTTCATCTCCCTTTCCAAGTGAAGCTTTATCTTTTCTTCCCATTCCAGGACTAGCCTATTCACAGTCATAGTGAGGGCTATGGGCTCTATGTCGTTCTTGACTCCTTTGTCGGTCATACAGGGGGATCAGGTATCCTATGGAAACTTACCTTACTCTTTCCTGATCTTAAAGTTATGGTGCCCTTATCAAACTTAATTGTGGCCTTGGCCATTGTCAGGAATGGTGTTCCTAAGATGAAAGGCCTCTTTTTGTTTTCCTTGATATCTAAAATTACAAAGTCTACGGGGTATACATGTTCAGCGACCTCTACCAACACGTCCTCGACAATTCCTAAGGGGTAAATGTACGAGTGGCTAGCTAGTGAGAGTCTAATGTCTGTCTCAGCAGGCCTTTCGTCGGTAAGTTTCATGTAAGTGGAGTAGGGCATAACGTTCACATCGGACCCTAGATCGACGAGGGCGTTCACGTGCTTAAGGCCCCCTATGCTGCAAGGTATTTCAAAATTCCCTTCGATGTCCTCCTTCTTTGTTATCTTTTTCTTGAGGATCGCTTCATAAACAGGCCCCCGAGGTAACACATTATATGTCTTTCCTTTCACCTTCCCAACTCGGGCCCTAGACAGAGAGTCATTGAACCTATTATTATCGACTAGTCCCTCGATTAGTTTTTCATTAATCCTATGCTTCAGATAATATTCTACAGGCCGAGAACTGAGTACTTCCACCAGTTCTTTCTCCTTAGCCTTTTTTATCGGCTTGTTTTTAGTTTCATTATTCCTTTTGGCTTACTTCACTGGTATTTCCATTTCTATTACGGTAGGTTTTATAGTGTTGTTGAGCCTTTCATCGGTCTTGTCAGTCCTTTCTTCCTCACCTCTTGCTAGAGAGATAGAGTTTACGTTCTTGGTGACGGGGAATTTGGCTTCTTCCCTTATCAATAGTTTCTCAGGGGTTCTGTTGGTCGTGAGTTCCTTGAGAAGTCCAAACATTTCAGTCATTCTATCGTTGATCTCCTCGCGTTGCTTGAAAATGGCGTTTTCAAATCTTTCCATTCTTTCGGTGTGTGCTGCCATGTAGTCCCTTACTCGAGCCTCAAAGGTAGTTCCTAATGCTTGGGGTTGAGGGCTTGGACATGTACATTCACGGAAAGAAAAGGAATTGAGTTTGGGTGGCTCGTTATGTTCATGCAGGCGAGGGTTGGAATAGACTGCATCGGCATAAGCATGAGGGATGTGTGTTGAGCTCCTAAGGGTTGGTCGCGATCCCTTTTGTAAGAAGTTAATTTGGTCTTCGAGCTCAAGAAGTCTTCGGTCAGGTGTTTTTGAGATGCCTTGAGGCGTAGAAATGGCCTTGACCGGCTTGACGAATTCTTTCGTGTCATTCCAGCCCTCATGGTCGTAGAGGGCGAGGTTCTTAATGATTTCCCAAGATTCTTCGGCATTCGTATTGTGGAGTTTGTCGCCGGCGGCGCGGTCAATCTCGCACTTGAGATGAAAGGAGACGTGATCATAAAATTTTTGGATTTGAAGCCAACGATCAATGCCATGATGAGGGACTTTTTGGAGTAAGTCCTTGAAACGAGTCCATGCTTTGGATAGAGATTCTCCATGATGTTGTTGAAACATCCGGATATCATTGCGGAGTTTTGCGGTCCTTCCCGGTGGAAAAAATTGAGCAAGGAATCGGGTAGTAAGATCCTCCCATGTGGTGATGGATCCTGCCGGAAGACGTTCAAGCCAATTGCTAGCTTGATCGCGAAAGGAAATTTGAAATAAACACAAGCTCTTTCTTTCCCTATTTTTACCTTCAAGGTCAAGTGAGTCCACAAGTTTTAGGAAATCCTTGAGGTGTTGGTTTGGATTCTCGGACCGAAGTCCGTGGAATGAGCATCCGTTTTGCACCAACCGAATGGTGTCGGATCGAAGAGGTACCACGTTATTCCCTACGGGGAGCTCGATGGTATTCCTGTAGCCCTCATGGCTAGGTTTGGAGTAGTCTCCTAGAGTGCGGATAGGATTCTCGTCTCCTATGGTGGTTGACGAGAATGGGTTACGACACAGATAACACAGAGAAAAGATAGACTACAAGAAAGCTAATATGCGGAAATTAAATCTTACTTAAAAGGATTCAAGCAAGTAGAACTAAGTTAAACTACGATACCTAACTATTCCCCGGCAACGGCGCCAAAAACTTGATGCGGTCGTCGTAAGACTTCTACACGAAGTTTTACAACTCCCTAGGCAGAGTACCTAACCGTTGTAGTAGTAGTATAGGCAAGACTCGAGGGATGTTATCGTTCTCTAAGGGAATAAGTTGGAAAGGCTTGATCACGGTCTAACAGAATTCTAAGGGTTGAGGAAAGATTCTTTTTGTGTTTTTATATTTTATGAAAGCAGGTAAAATCATATATTGGAGAGGTGGTTGGTTTTAGCTATTAAACAAAATATTAACTAAGCTACTAGTGATAACAATATAATAAAAGATTGTGTTTATTTAATCATGTATTACTCCCTAGATTGCTTCTCCTAGTGTTGTTTCTTTGTCACACTTGTGATGATCTATGTAATTATTTCCTAAGTCATGAACGAATTACACGAACCCGCCGTCTATTTAATATTCCGTTAAGGCAACGCACAAGTAAGGTAGTATGAAGACTATTACAAGGCCCCTAAGAGTATATTAAATGCATTTGAAATATATTAAGAGTGGATCAACCATATAAGGGGCAAGGTAGTATGAAGACTGTTACCCGATGGTATCCTTTCTACACAATCATGTTTTCCTAGACATATCAACAGCGATACAGACAAAAGCTGGTTTTCTAAGACCTAACATGCATATTCATCACAAGAAGCAACACCACTAAGATCTACATTCTAGGTTTCATACAATCATAAATAAACACAATAGAAGGTTTAGCCAAGCATGTTAAAGATAAAGCAAGAACAATAATGAATCAAACAACACATAGACATATTGAATGATTAAGATAATCTTACTTGATTAAAACATGAATTGAAGGAAGTACAATAGGGTTTTGAGGCCCTAAAATCGTCCCTAACAGCTGCTAAACGAACTAGGGTTCGTCCCTTTCTTTTACTCTAAAGTTACACACTTAAAACCCTAAAATCGGATTTGTATATATAGGAAAATCGACTGTCGACTTCGTCGCGTTTTTAACGTGACGTCGTCGTGACAAGAAAAATCTAGATAAATGTGCTGGACGTACAAATGACGCTGTCTTGAGACTTGTGAACGCCGACTTGGAAATCGTTGTGACGACGGTAAACTGTGACGCCGCTCCCACTTCTGAGGAGAATTCCTTTGAGCAATGTTTTGTTGTAGGTCTGTAGTCTTGTCTGTTTCTTCTCCAAATGAGCCTAAGTCACGTGTATTTCTTCCAAATGCAAAATACCTGAAAAGGAACGATTAAGTTCCTATTTTGGGCATAAACACACGATTTAGGGGGTTAAACGGCCTCGAAAAAGTGTATAAAATGACACCTCATCATCAGGTATGAAAAATTTCCAAAACGAAAACAATATTTTCGGTAACCTTTATGAAAAAAGTACATGAAATTAGAAAGTGGCGATGTTAAAAATACAACAAATCAGCTCCAAAGTGCTCTAAAGTGCAAATCCAAACACCCACTAAATCTCACCTTAAGTATTGACATGCTGGTATATGGACGAAAGCTGGTCATGTTCTGATGACAAACATATTGATATCATAACGGGAGAGTGAGATACCGAAGCCATTTTTGGATTTCAAAAGTATAGCAACACGCCAAATTGTTTCCCAAATGATCAGCTAAAAATAGAAAAAGAAGTATATATTAAGCTAAGGATTTCAAAAGTATACATGTCAATAGTCCTTATAATGAAAATAAAGAAAACACAATTTGTCTTCGATTCAAACCATTAAATATACTTCAAAATCAATCGGCGGATCGAATTTTTGAGTGTCGAAGTATGACGATGGTGTCTGCACCATGTACCCATTTATTACATCAGAGAGCACACGCAACCCCCCTGAAACCCATAAATTGGACAACAAATAACATGTTCGAAAGCCATATTTGCAAGAGCAAATAAGCTTTACCGAACACCCCATTTATAATGAGAATAAATATTATACACTGAGTGCACACCTAACGTTCCATTCGGCAGACTAAGCCGATAAATCTCTTAAAAAGTTTCCCACTATCATAACACCTAATCCTAGCAAAATATGCAGCATATACGCTTAGAGGCATCATGAACCAATATTAAAAAACGCAATTCAGACGGCTGCACTTTTTCAACTAAGCAAATCCAAACACTATTTCCTAAAGTGCTTCCAATTATTTTAGACCGATCATCACCACATTCCAACTATTTCATCAAAGTTCCATAATCTTTAATCCAAGAAACACAAAACCCAATAAGCAATACATACTAAAACACACAAAAACTGCAATCTTTAAAAGTTTTTTTTATAAAAAGTAGCAATGTTTAACATTTCTTCATAATTTCATAACCAAAACAAACATACTCATACCATAAAAACTATAAACATATACTGATCATGAATCCCAAAAAAAACCACACTAACAACAGAAAAATAAAATTTCACATAAATTAAACCACAAACAACACGAAGCAATAAACCTTTTTCTAATAGACATATGTAAAGCAACCAAATTAAGACTAAACATGTAAAGAGAGAATAGAACCATCAATGGTTGTGTTTTTTGTTTGCCCAAATGAGCAACTACATAAACAAAACCCACAAACCTGCAATCATCAAAATCACAAAAAAGATTACCAATTCAATCAAGATATAATTCAATCAAAATAAAAAAACTCAAAAGATCCTCAAAACCTTTGGTGACAGCTCTGTTGCGGTGGCAACATCAGAAATCCAATATACAATTGCAAAATCTGTTATAACAAATAAAAACCCTACCTGCAATTCATCATTCAGAGTGTGTGTGTGTGTTTTTAACCACACAGCCAATGGTTTCAATGAGAAAGAAAGAGATGATTTTGTATTTTGATCTATGGATTTTGATGAGTCACAAATGCATTTGTGGGATGAGATGATTTGGAGAAGACACGTAGCTTAGTGGATGATGGTGAGGGATGGTTGGTAAATAGATATAGTAAAATAATCTAGAAAATATTATTAAATGGGTTACTTTAGCTATCTAGAGTGGTCAAACAGTCAAATTTTGTTATAAAGGAAGTAATGTTATTTGAGGATATCTATAAGTGTTTATTTTATATTCAACTAATGAAATTAGATTATAGCGGGTCTATTTGATTGGTGAAAATTAAAAAAATGCAGTTTGTAAAGTTTCTAAGAGCCGGGGGAACGGTGGTGCCATTCGATCGTGCCAAAGAACGGCGCGAGCCGAACGAACGGCGCATGACTCCGGTGCTCGCGCCGTTCGTAACAGACTACGCCATTCTTATTTTTTTTAAAAGTAGCCGTTTGGGGGAGCGTATTTTTGAAATTTAAACCCCAAAAAATCCCATTTTTACCCTTTAAAAATCATATAAATACCCCTTATTATTTCATACTTCACACACACTTCCAATATATTTTATAACACACTTTTCTACTTCTCTTATTTTTCTCTCTAAAAAATGAATCCCAACCCAAATTGGATCTCCGGTATGCTAAACGACCCAAACAACCAAATTCCGAGGTCGTCTTCGAATCCGAACAACAATCCGGGCTCCTTCACTCAACCTTCATACAACCAAATGCCTTACTATCCCAATAGCCCAACGGCACCAGAAAAGTGGTGCCAACGGATGCCCCAACAAATGTGGTGCCGTTCAGTTTCTGGTGCCGTTCAGCATTTTGCTGACGTGGCATCACTTTTTGAGAACGGCACGAGCCGAACGGCTCAACCGTTCCCACCACTCTAAAACGTTGTCCATTTTGGAAGTTGAGAGATTAATGTCAATGAAGAGAAGAAATATTAATTTTACTTTTAAAAGAAACTAGTGACTTATCACATGAGTTTTACGAGATGTGAATAGAGTATGAATTTACTTGTCAAGTCAATATAAATTGCTAAAACGATACTTTTTATTATTTTCTGTTTGAAAAAAAGTGTATTATTACAGTATAACAAAAGAAAATGAAATGAACATCTGTTTGTTTCCAAAATGAAAGTTTATTGACACGTGCAACTCGCGTGTCACTTAAATTCTCAATCCGCAACTTCATCATAATAACCAATAAAAACAGTCCATTCACCCTCACACAGATAGCAATCCAACGGTCCACATTCACTCTCCAAGTTTAATCCAACGCACCAAAACACATTCAAACAAACACAAAGAGTCACTAAAGCAGTATAAAAATACCCACTTCCCCACATTTCAAAATCACAAATCCAAAAAACAATCAATTCAACTTTTATAAAAAAGATGTCAGGAAGAGGGAAAGGAGGGAAGGGATTAGGCAAAGGAGGAGCGAAACGACATCGTAAGGTGCTCCGAGACAACATTCAGGGAATCACAAAGCCTGCAATCAGGAGATTAGCAAGACGAGGAGGAGTGAAGAGGATAAGCGGTCTGATTTATGAGGAGACCAGGGGTGTTTTGAAGATCTTTTTGGAGAATGTGATAAGAGATGCTGTCACTTACACTGAGCACGCTCGTCGTAAAACTGTCACTGCCATGGATGTTGTGTATGCTCTTAAGAGGCAAGGCAGGACACTCTACGGTTTCGGTGGTTAATTAATCTCATTAGCTGGTAGTGTTTGGTTGGATAGATTAGATCTGGTGTTTGTTAGCTTTTATTTTGTGTTGTTGATTAGAAGAAAAGTGATGTATTATTGTAGTGATAGTAGTCAATGAAATTTAAGTTTGTGGCAAACTTATTGATTACTTTTTATTATTGTTTCGTTAATATCAAGTTATAATTGTTATAGAGTCAAGTTATTGATAATTTTTTCAAAAAAATAATAAGTATTCTTATAAACTCATCTATATTTGCAAGCTTAATTTCATTTACAGATAATTGAACAAAGAAGCACGAGCATGAATCTTTGTAAACAATAATTCAAATACGGCTGTGACTGCAGCTTTTCAAATTAATGATATTGAAAAAAACTCGGTTCACATATGATCTTGAGTTAGTATTGGAATATATGAATCCAGGTTTTAGTGGTTAGCCTCAAAAACCAGATATTTTTTCGATTGACGGAAGTTGATTTTAGATATGCTCAAAGACTTGGTTGATTTGTTGCTGACAGAGACTCCAATGGAGACTTGAAATGAAAGATTTCCACTTGAAAAGGCGTGTATGATTCAAGAACACGGGACTGCGGCAGTATCTGGAAACGACCGTGTTTCAAATGGGATTTGGCTCAAGAGTCAAGGTAGGTCTGTTGGATCAGAACCTGTAACGGGTCTGCAATGCTCTTGATCCCTGTCATTGCTCATTACTAATGGGTCTCGAACTCTACATCTAAGCAACTTTACATGTATGACAAGTTGAGGCATGGATAGTCAGCCATTGTTTTGTTGCAACCTGAGTATTTAAATGCATATGTGGGCATTAAAATGGCTGGAGATTAGTTTGTTTACTGGTACAAGCGTTGATGCTGAATATCAGATGGAGCTGCAAGCTATGATAACTAACATGTTGTGGTTAACGGTAAGTTTTTATACTGAGGGCACACTGATCTGGAACTAAGTGTTTCATTACTTGCAGCTGTAATGAATTGTAGATGCAACTGTATCAGCCCCTACCCTAATAAACTGAATCTTAATAGACCTAGTTGAATGTGGCTAGAGATAATGGGTTATAAATACCCATCACTCCATACCTCATTCCATGCTACACGACACAAGTTCTCAGAACCTAAAGGCAATATCAGTTCTTTTATGTTTCCAGCCGAGTTCAACAAAACTCATTGATTTCCTTATTCTTCTATCAGCCGAGTTCGACTAAGCTAATCAAGAAGGGTTGTTCGAGTTTTGGTTTAACCATATTACTCTATTCGGTTAAATCCTTTTAAGGGTTAAACGATTTCACTTGTTCTTCCAAGATTGACGATCAAGTTTTATACACAAGGTGTTTACTGTTCGGAGGTTAAAATCCTAAAAGGGTTTCGGGTTTTGCTCTTTTTCGATCCAAGAGTAATTCGGTTAGATTAGGGTTTAAAACCCTAATTCGGTTATTTGTTTATTCGGTTACTAGTCAAGGGTTTTGCGTGGTATTCGGATATATAACAAAGGTTGTTAATTAGTGAAGTTAAGCCTAGCATAGCTTACGTGTTCGGTTGACGTGATTGTGTGAGCAACCGTAGAGGCAATTATTTTAATTGCTTGTTTCGTTTTCTTGATCAAATTATCAAAAGGTACGCGTTTCTATTTACCTTTTGTTTTGTGTTAACCATATGCTATTACTAGGTCCTATCCGCTGCGTACTCGTGGCTAAACTAGTTACCTAGGTATTTAAATCCCAACAGTGGCATCACGAGCCACCTCGTTTTAGCTTTATGTGTTACACGTTTTGTTTTATTATATGCCTAGTTTACATGCCTATAATTAAAACATAGTTTATGATCTGCTGCGTTTGATATTTTATTTATGTTTTACTAGAAAAATATGACAACAATATTTAGATTCTTGCCATAAGATAAATAAAATAAGTAGATATTGATCCTGAAAACTATTAAAGGTTAATATAGGTTAAAAGGAAAATTAAGATTGTTAATTTAGCTTGCATGATCCCTTTTAATTAATTGCCTATTCCGGCTATAAGACCCACTCAATCACAATATGTGGTGAATGGGGCGATCTAGGCACTTTAGCAGAAAACCTAGTGAGGGTCTTATGGTTCTCCATTTGGGGAAGACTCGCGAGAGAACTCGGATTTTACATGTTTACTTGTATGCTTAATGTCATCTTTTGATTATGAATCTTAGTATGCATGATTATTTAATGTCTAAATTGTTTACACGCCTAATTAGATATGCCATATGACTAAAAGATGATGTTAATGTAGTCTATTAATTTTACACGCATAATGCATGCTCATAGTGACCAACCATTTGTTTCGTGGAAAACTGTTTTTGTAAAAATTAATAAGACTAAACTATTGAAACTTGTTTTTCATGAATTAAAAACTGGACGCTATGGACTCATGGGAAGTACGGCTCATCCACTAGAACAGACTATAAGAGAAGTTTAAGGCGGGTTGTTTTACGTAATTCCCTAAAGAAATAAGGTTTTTAATACGCTTCGCGCTGACCTATTTTATTAGAGGTTCAATGTATGAGTTAGGGTTTCATATTACAGGTTCTATATTAGAGGTTCAACGTATGAGTGAGGGTTCTATATTAGAGGTTCAACGTATGAGTTAGGGTTTCATATTAGAGGTTCAATGTATGAGTTAGGGTTCTATATTAGAGGTTCAATGTATGAGTTAGGGTTTCATATTACAGGTTCTATATTAGAGGTTCAACGTATGAGTGGGGGTTCTATATTAGAGGTTCAACGTATGAGTTAGGGTTTCATATTAGAGCTTCAATGTATGAGTTAAGGTTCTATATTAGAGGTTCAACGTATCACCCGCCAAAAATTCCCGCCAAAAACTCCCGCCAAAAACTCCCTCCAAATACTCCCGCCAAGCATTCTTCTTTACCATAAAAACAGATAGTATCTTATCCTCCCAAGCACACACACACTCTTATCCTCACAACCACCACCACATTCACCACCACCTCGATCAACTGTCACCAGATGGAGCGATCTAATCAAACTTGGTTGTGCAAGTGTAAAAACGGAAATGTGGTGTTACGAACATCATGCAGAGATCACAGCTATGGTCAACGATACTACGCATGTCCTAATTCAAAGGTGAACTATCAAAGCATAACTATTTATGTAATATAAAATAGTTAGCTTGTCAAAATGACTTTTCTTATGATTTCCTTACTACGTAACAGCCAGGAACTACAGAGAGAGGATGTGGCTACTTTATGTGGATGGATGCTTCTCCTGGACCGTCAACACCTCAAAGTCATTCTCCGGGAACTTCTTCACGACCAAGTCATTCTCCGGGAACTTCTTCACGACCAAGTCATTCTCCGCGATCTGCACAGAATCTCGGAATGGCAGAGTGCTCAAATTGTAAGTTCTTGGCTGAAAGGATAAAGACACTAGAGGCAAGGATAAGTGTACTAGAGGGACAACTAGAGATGGAAAGGCATCCCGAGAACCACACACTTGAGTCAGCTGGAATACTTCACGAGATCTACCAAGGGATGAGAAACCTTAATATGGAGTAGTTTTTCATTAAGATAAATCATTTTAGCATTTGGAATGTAGGAAAACTTAATATGCTTTAATGTTTGAGATGGGAAAACTTAGTATGCTTTAATGTTTGAGTGTTTATCGATTTCTAATGTAATTTGATATTATAATAATAAACGTTAATCGATTAGGAATCATTCCGTGTATTTTAATTATATATAATTTTTAAATGCATTTTATATATGTACAAAAATTGTTTTATATATTTATATATAATTTTTAATAGTTTTAAATATTTATATATAATTTTTAAATGCATTTTATATATGTTTAAACATTGTTTAAACATTTTTATATTTTGGGTCGATATTGTCGACCCAAACTTGTTTTATTTATAATATTTTCTTTTTTCGATATGGCGGGATCATGAAAAATTTTGGCGCAAATTTAGGGTCGACAATATCTTAAGGTTTTGGGTCGACATTGTCGACCCTAATTTTTGGCCGACCCCAAACCCACATTTTGTTGTAGTGATAAACATACAACATCTTGTATTTATTTTTTTGATATTTATAATCCTGTGCATATACATGGGGCATCCTTAAAACAACATATATAATTACCCCCTCTCTTTTTTTTACAAATTAGACACTTATATTCTTAAGTGTTTTTTTTTCTCCAACAAGTTTCTCCATGACCAATTTTTTAAAATTTTGACTTATAATTAGCCAATAAAAATGCTCGATTTTGCCACCTGACAAAATAGATCAACATGATTGACCTAACTTTATTCACAATAATATTCTTTTAGCAAAATACTTTAAAAATGATGTTATTCTTTTATTATATAAAAGATATGTTTTTTTAACCATAGTTTCTCACACATTGCCTGACTAATCCACAGGGTTTGAAACCACCGACAATATATTAAATGAGGATTTCCACACGCAGATTTCCGCGGAGTGTCTACACATAATCGTATTGCACGTGACGTAAGTATGAGTTTCAAAGCTCGTGTTTCCGCAGGAGCATCATGTCAACGCTAATAAAATATAATCCATAATTAACATAGGCACCCGTGGCTAGACACGTGACTATTGATTTAACTTTCTAAACATCTTCAGTTACTAAGCCAATAGAAATTGCGCACCAGCGAAACTTGCTTGTTATGCTCTACATGAGTATTGCATTCTGTTACTTCTTTTAAAATGCTCTATAACACGTACACATATAAC
The DNA here is from genome assembly GCA_026074375.1 of Tanacetum coccineum. Taxonomy (NCBI): domain Eukaryota; kingdom Viridiplantae; phylum Streptophyta; class Magnoliopsida; order Asterales; family Asteraceae; genus Tanacetum; species Tanacetum coccineum. Next base: position 17,395 of record BQNB010105291.1, read on the forward strand.
TTCGACCAAACTTTTTTACTCATCAAAATACTTAAAGTGCTTCAATACTTTTAGCTAGGAGCATAAACTAAACTGTTTCGGGGAAAACAAATACATATTAAAAAGAGAAATAGATCAAGCGTATCAAATTAGCCAACAATCGGGAATCTTCAGTAAGTTTTTTAACATGTATAATCAAATTTGTAGGACACTTTAAACATCATAAAAACCTAAATATTTATAAAACAATAATTTTAAACATCATAAAAACCTAAATATTTATAAAACAATAATTTTAGTCAAGACAAACACAGTTTTGCTATCTAAAAAGAGACGTCGTTTAAATGATATTTAAAGAAATATCATGTTGGGAGGCATTGAAAGTCGAATGAAATCCACGTTAAGCAAAATTTGCATGGCACGAAAGAACGTCTAGCCATAAAGGGACGAAAACTACTTAGAGAACATGAGATATTGGTTAGGGAATTTTGTTTTATAAGTTATGTTATAGAGTATTATCGAAATCATATGAAGAGAATAGATTCATATCTTATATATATTATATGAGCTTGAGGATAATTACTAATTTTTTTTTCTTTTGATTTACCTGTTAACTAACTCGACATTGTGAGCCGACTAATCTCTACAAAACTACTATTTTAGGTAGCCCGAAGTCGGCTCATGTGAACCTTCGAGGCCACAAGGGGATTAGTTTCTCTCGTTTATATTCAACCATTGACCTCCACTTTGGAAGGCTGGTTATCTTACCGTTGGGTATGCAGTTGATATTGTATATGTTTTATGATTATAGTTGCATTATTGAGTCAGCTATACTTAAGATTAATGGTCACACTTTGTGTTAAAACATGTAAAAATTTAGCTTCGCAATCGAATTTAAAAGCATCAAGTTGAGTTATGAAAAGCGTCAATATTTATATAATATAGAAAACTAAAAAACTCAAATAAGTATTATGTTTCGTGCATACAATATGTTTTGGTCAAACAAAGATTTACCTATTATATATCTTTAATACATATACAATATAAAAAGGAGTTTTCCCATTTTTCCGTCACCAAACTTTTTTAAGATATTAAAAGTAGCCTAGTGCTTGTTATATATGATTTATAGTCATACACACATGTCAATGAAATAAAGACTTTTGAGAAATTTAAATGTTAGAATTTTAGTACGTATAAACCAAAAGTAAAGAAAATGCAATTCTTCCAAACACATCAATGAATAGCTAGAAAATCCTTTATTAATTTATGATATTTTATGTGCTTCGGTGTTTTTCTATTTGGTTGTACAACATAATTTCAGACCGACAATGAAAAATCCATCAAAAAGTCTTCGGGTAGATTTGGGATGTGATTAGATACTGTTAAATCTTTGTTTGGAAGTAAAAAATTGTTTACGTTTGTAATATTTTAAAATATAAAAGTCTTTTTTGTTTTTTTTTTTTTTTTTTTTTGAGTTTTTACGGGTATAAGTTTAGGGGTTATTTGTTTATTTTTTAAAGTTATAATAAAACATGTAAATTTATAAATTTCACTTAACTCCATATAATTTATTTAAAATTAAAAATCACTAAATTTTTTTTATAACCTCCTTTTCATGTTTTTTCTCTTCACCAAATTTGACACATATATTTTTATGTGTTTTTTTCTCGTCATATTTCTCCACCACAAATTTTTTATTTTGAACAAATCGATTTAATTTTGACTTTTTATTGACCAATCAGATCACACGATTTTGCCTACGTGGGCAAAATAAGCGTCTGTTAGTCTAATTTTTAAAATTCATATGATTCATTTGATGAAAACTCCGAAAATGATGTAATTTTTTTGTTATATAAAAAGAGGCAAAATCAAAGAGTTTGATTGGTTCTAATTTTATATTATATGATTCAATTTGATGAAAACTCCGAAAATGATATAATAATTTTTTTATTATATAAAAGATGGCACAAGAACGTCTAGCCATAAAGGGACGAAAACTACTTAGAGAACATGAGATATTGGTTAGGGAATCCCTTGAAGAAACCTCACCGCTGGCGATTACGATTGGCGAATAATCTTAAAGAAAAAAGAAAAAAACCCAATCGGTCACTATCTTGTTTACTTCCATCGCACCATTAATTATCTATATTATACTTTTGTCTCGATCGTGCAATCATCAACAATAATTATTTTCCAATCGATCCTTATTGTTTACTTCTAACGCATAATTATTACTATTATTTGTTGATTTAATTCGGATTTGATCTTCTGATCAGCAGCAACTAATCCATTATTATTTTTTTGAGCTTAAATCCAACCTTAGATGTCTAGGGTTTTCGTTATTGAAGATTAGGCGTATGATCTTCTAGTTTTTCGTAATACTTGTTGCGGGTTGGATACATTGGGTATGGAGCGAGGGTTTATGAGTCAAAAGGGAAGTGGGGTTGGAGAGGTGTAAAGGAGAAGAGTCTCAATAGAAATTCGATAAATACCTCTTCAGGTATTGGTGTGTCTACGGAATCAGATGATACTATGAATGATGTTACTCCAGTTGGTGTTGCATCTGCTGTTAAGGAGGGTGTAACACCATCTGTGGTTGACATGATTGTGGAGAAGGAAAATATAAGCTTTTTGGAAGATACTACAGTTCTGGAATCTTTTCACCATCACTACAACATTTGCTATATTCCCCAGCGACAAATCCGGGGTATCCCGGGCGACTTGTCGCTGGGGAACACTATAACATTATGTCTCAAATTAATTCCGAGTGTTTATTTTTCGATAATACGAGATGATGTGAAACTGAATCGGGGGACATGAATAGTTTACTCTCCGGTTTTTTGATAGAAGTTGTTGCTTTGGTTAATTCAAGCTATCTACTTCTACAATCCAAAAAATACAAACAAGCTATATGCCTAGAGATTCGTTACTCGGGCTCATGACCGTCTAGTGCTAGCTTACTTTACTAAAAAACCATTTACAAACTACCTATTTATTTCGTAACGATTCCACGAATGAAACCGATCACTGTTCTCCGCATTGTTGAGAAATTTGTTGGCTAAAATGCCCTGATTATTAAGAAGGGTTGTATTGTATTGTGATGCTATTGGAAATATAAGTTGGCATTTCTCTCTCTTTTAGTGAAGTGTACCTCCGCGATTCGCCCCAACTAGCTTGACGTGCTGTTTCCAGATTTCTCTAGACTGAAATATTTTACAATCACGTTGTGAATTTGAAAAAACTTCTCGTGATTGTTTGATGCATTTCTGTAACGGGTTATAGAGTTATATGGCGAGGAGTATTTGCGAAGGCCTATGCAAACTGACGTCGAAAAACTCTACGCTTTTACAGAGAACAAACATGGGTTTTCTAGGTTTATGATATTGCTGCATAGACTGCTAATGAGATATGGTCGTGGGCCTCAATGTCCACAAGCATATCGTGTCTAAATTCAGTAGGGTGGTGATTCGGTGTCAGAGCCATTATTTTGCTAGATGCGGTTTGCTCACATGATTTATGGTTTGGACGCCTTCTTTGGTGTTGCAGGCTACTTGTTGGATTATGGTCTAGTCGAACTAGCAAACGACTACAGCACGAATACATTACGAATATGTGAGCCTATTGGGGGCACACACGTTAATACACGGAGAATATATTTTATACTTCACGATATAAACCACAAGGACTAAAATAAATTAAGACATTAAATTGTTTCATGTCTTAAAGATGGAAATCAAATGGAAGAGTCGGTTGAGATAAAGGAAGAAAAGAAAAGCCGGTTGTGATAAGGATGGAAAAGATTGTGTTGTATATAAACTAGGACTTGTTTCCTTGTTTATCTATACTAGGGATTGATGACTATATATACTCCTCATCCCATACCCCATTATATACGATCTGAAAAATAAAAATATCCTCAAAACCATATTCGGTTCCTTTTTGTTTTCTCACCACCGAACTCAACAAACCTTTTGGTTTTCTCATACTTTATTATTTTTTCCTAGCTAGACAAGTAAAAGTCAACATAAGCTGTTTGCTTTGGTGGGCTATAGTTCGACTGATAGGATAAATCAAAACAGGTGGTTTTGGTTTGTTTTATTTTGACACTAGTATTGTTCGGATAATAAGGTTTTTATAGAAACCTTAATTCGGTGGTTCCTAATTCGGTTCGTGGTATTCGGTTATTAATTCAAGAGGTGACTTGGTAATCGGGTTATAATACTAGGTATTGGATTCGTGAAGTTAAGCCTAGCATAGCTTAATACATTCGGTTGACGTGATTGTGTGAGCAACCGTAGAGGCAATTTACGTTAATTGCTTTACTCGTTTTCTTGATCATAATTATCAAAAGGTACGCGTTTCTATTTACCTTTTATTTTGTGTTAACCATATGCTATTACTAGGTCCTATCCGCTGCGTACTCGTGGCTAAACTAGTTACCTAGGTATTTAAATCCCAACAATTATGTGTCATTAGAAGACAATTTTTTTTGATAACCATGGTTTCTGACCTTTTAACCGACTAAGTCATGGGTTTGAACCCACCGTCACACATACTCTAACCAAGTAAAGCCCTTTTCTTTCAAAAGGTTGGCGTGGCCATTTAAAAGTTGTTTACACCTACCATGAATTGAACTTGAGACCTCACACAATTTAAAGTAATAGCTACAACTCCTTTTACCACTAGGCCACCATTGAGTGGTTAAAATTATAAATTTCAAAAGTACAAACTTTAGTGTTTTCATATTTGTTTTGTAACCATAGTTTTTGACCTTTTTACTGACTAATTTAAGAGGTTTGAACTTACATACACACAAGTTTTAATGTTGCATCTGAAATGAAAAGAATATAACACAAATGCTGCCCAATCAAGAAAATATAAAAAGTCTTTGACGTCCATTAACTTTCTTTGTATTGGAGCAAACTGGCTTAAAAATGAAAAGAGTTTAATTTTTGTAAGTTTTTTTATTAATGAATAAATTTAGTTTGTTTGAAAAAAATGTAAAATAATAAAAATAGTGAGTGGGGTCAAACTGGCTTGAGCCATGAAGGAGAAGGTATTTTTAGTGTGTGAGTGAGTCGTGTGTCAAATGTGACGCTGAAGTGAAAAACTGACACGTGTCAGTCGACATCATGGTACATAGTGCTCTTATAATTGTTTTGTGACACATAAACCTCGGACAACATTACGAGGAGAAGTGAAAAGTTTGCAACTCGATCACATGGAGAGTCAGCATATAAATTCATCGAACATAATTTCTGTTGGAATATAAACAAATATAAATTATATATGTCCGGGAATTATTCGAGCTTACGAGGACGCACACGTTAATATGTAGAACGATGTTTTATATATTAAAGTAATATATAATTAGTGATTTAGCAAACAAATGATAATTACATTAGTTAGTTGTTTAAATGTTAAACTAAAAGGACTAATGTGTAAAACCGAGAAAAAGGAAGGTTTGGGATTGCTTTCTTTTCCTTCAAGATATAAAGGCTATATAAAGGGATTCAAGGGTTCATTATTGATGTGTGTTTTAAGAAAAAAAACCATAAATCTCTTCTCACTCTCTCCCTTGGTTTGTTCGACCGAAACCCACAAAGGGTTTTCGGTTTTGGCTTTTGGTTCGACCAAAGAAACCACATAGGTTTCCGGTTTAATTGATTGTCAAGATACGGTGTTTGTTTGCTAAACCACTACTAGTACTAGTATACTTCATCGTTTGCTAAGAACGTATTGTGTGTGACGAAGTAGAGGGATTATTCTTTTGATCCTTGGTGGTTTCGCGTGGTATTACACACACGCGTATATTGAAGACGGTGTTACGTTTATTGCTATAAGCAGTCTAACGTTCCTTGCTAAAGGTATATATCTTCAATCCCTTGTTAATTATAAGTTCTATACGTGTTTGATCTTTCCGCTGCGTACTCGTGATATGTTTAATTGTTAATTAGATCTAAAATCCCAACAAAACCAGATAGTCATCTAAAAACGTATTTAAGATTTATGTATTATTTTTTGTTCAATAGCAAAGTCACACACACTTCATACCATAGTTGTTAAGATTCCGATCCTGAACTTAGGATCTTACGATTTTACGATACTATAAAGCAAAAACGATCCGGATCCTACATAGGATCTTTGCATGCTTAAGATCTTATAGGATCTCGATCTTGATCATAGGATCTTAAGATCTAGTTCGATCCGATCTTACTTTTCTTGAATCACAAACTAAAAAAACCACATATTTATGGGTTGTG
>BQNB010105292.1:2064-23635 GCA_026074375.1 Tanacetum coccineum
TGTGAAATTAGGGTTGACTCTATAAAACAGTAAAGATAGGATGAGAGAATTGTTAAACTCATGGTTTTGCAGGTTTATAAAAGAATTATAACTTTCTTAAGTGTTGTATAAGTTTTATTTTCAAAATTACTTAAAATTTTTGAGTTTTCTTGTATCTGGGCGTTTGACGCCGTCAGGGATATCCTGACGCCGTCACAGGTGTCGTGGTGACGGCGTCGTGTGTAAATCGTGATGCCGTCTCCACGCTCTGTGAAAACTCAATTTTCGTCTTTGATGAAAAATTTCCTACACTCACTCTTATATGTTATTTTCCTGTACAAAATGCTGCATAAAAACCTGGGAATTAACAATTCAATCATATGACTCGAAACTGACGCGAATTAATCTAAACAATTTATTTCAAATGTTTGAATTTGGTTCTAAAAACCGGATATTTCCCCTACACTTATTTTGTTGCAAAATACCTTTGATTGCAAATAAGACGAAGTTACATACAAACAAAGCATGATTACAAAATAATTCAAACATAATAAAACAAACAATAAAGAATTAAAACACAAGACACTCCTAATATGCAAGAAAAGTAAATATTGGGTTGCCTCCCAAAAAGCGCTTGTTTTTGTTCGAGTTACGAGCCTGACTCTATCCTTATTTAACAAATAAAGGGGAGGGTTCCTCTACACTTGAGTTCAAGTGCCGGTGATAGTAACGATACATACCATGGTGGCGAGAAGGAGCCATACGTTGAGAAATTTGTTGTTGAAGAATAGACTATAAACGGTGTGCTTCTAGAATTCTACCTCTCTCTACTTAATTTGGCCTATCGAATAAACTTTCTTCTCCTAGAGGAGAAACTTCCTTAGATTCTAATCCCTATTCATCATCAAACATCTCCCAGTTTGAAATATTAATACCTAGGGATACACTTTTTCCTAATAAACCCGGTTTAAATCCATAATGTCTCTTAGGGTCATCTATACCTGGGTTATAATAACTATACACACCCTTAGGATGGGAATTTGCCACGTGAGGTGAAGGCGGTGTTTGAGCTGTTAAATAATCTACTATCTTTACCCTAGAACTATCCGGACTATGTGGTTTGATGCGTGGTTCGGGGCCTATTATGTCTCTTAGACTTACATCTAAGGGTAGACAATCTGTCAAGGGTTGTGGTTGACGCTTCGGCTCATCAACACAAGGAATTTTCCTAAAACTAAGAAATAGGTCACGACTACAAGTATTCAAGCCTAAATCTTCTAGTTTTGTGTGGTCTAAAGGTTCTACCTCAATTGGGATTCCTATAGTCTTTTCTACTTCCTCCGGGTAAGTCACGAGCGATGTGTATACCTCAAATGATGGTAGAACTTGTGGGGTACTTTGTGGGCTCGAATTTTCCACATCATATCGGGACTTAACGTTTCGGTTATTGTTTGTACCAGGCTTAAAGCCAAAGGTACTTTCCTTTACAAGAGGTGAACTGGGGAAGATTGTGCGAACGTGTTTGACATGGAGTGACTTTGGTAAGACAATTTTTGGTGTATGGAAGGGTACCTTTTTTGTAAGAGTTTCTGAGAATTTATGATCATTAAGGGGTTCCAAATCCTCAGTGACAGGATACCTTGTGATCTTCTTGATTTTCTTGGTTCTATTTTGTTCAATTCTTATCTCCTCCTTTAATTTCCCTACAACCTCTAGAGAGAGTTGCATGAAATCACTTCCAATAACATACATATACTCTTTAAGTTGCCTAACTTTTTCTTCTTGATCGAGTATGAAATTCAACACAAGATCCTCGAATTCCTCTTGTCGAGATGGTTCTGAGGGTAGTTGATACAATGTGTTGCTTGTTATTCCAAATACGCTTTCGCTTCTTCCTATTAGCGAGATTGTTTCCTTCATGAATGTATCAACTTTACATTCCATGACCCCCTAGTAACTGTTCAATGTCAGAATTTTCGTAGTCGAGGCTCCCTTCTTCCGGGGCGACGAGGTCGTTCCACCCCTCATCCTCATATCGAGCTAACTCCTCGATAGTGGCCCAAGCTTTTTCCGCACTCATTTTCCTTAGCCGGTCTCCGGCAGTGTATTTCACGGTCCGTTTTAGGGTGTGATCAATGCGGTCGTAAAATATTTGCACTTGGAGCCAAAGATCAATTCCATGGTGAGGGAATTTTCGGAGTAAGTCTTTAAAACGAGTCCATGCTTCTGAGAGAGATTCTTCGAGATGTTGTTGGAATATCAGGATATTGTTGCGGAGTTTTACGGTCCTTCCCGATGGAAAGAATTGAGCAAGGAAACGAGTAGTAAGATCCTCCCATGTGGTGATGGATCCTGCTGGAAGATGTTCAAGCCAATTGCTAGCTTGATCGCGAAGGGAAAATTGAAATAGACGCAGGCGTGTTCTTTCCTTATTTTCACCGTCAAGGTCAAGTGAGTCCACAAGTTTTAAGAAATCCTTGAGGTGTTGGTTTGGATCCTCGGACCAAAGTCCGTGGAATGAGCATCCGTTTTGCACAAACTGGATGGTGTCGGATCGAAGAGGTACCATGTTGTTCCTTACGGGGAGGTCAATGGTATTCCTGTAGCCCTTGTAGCTAGGTTTGGTGTAGTCTCCTAGAGTACGGATAGGATTCTCGTCTCCCATTGTGGTTGACGAGAATGGGTTACGAAATAAATAGCACAAAGAAGAGATAGACTACAAGAAAGCTAATATGAGGAAATTAAATTCTCACTTGAAAGGATTCAAGCGAGTAAAACTAAGCTAAACTATGATCAAAACCTAACTATTCCCTAGGCGGCAGCGCTAAAAACTTGATGCGGTCGTCGTAAGACTTCTACACGAAGTTTTACAACTCCCTAGGCATAGCACCTAATCGTTGTAGTAGTAGTATAGGCAAGACTCGGGGGGTTGTTATCGTTCACTCGAGGAATAGGTTGGAAAGGCTTGATCACAGTCTAACAGAATTCTAAGGATTGAGAGAAGATTATTTTTGTGTTTTTATGTTTTATAGGAAAGCAGTAAATCATATATTTGAGAGGTTTGGTTTTGGTTTTAGCTAATAAACTAAATATAATCTAAACTAGTAGTGATAACAATAGGATAAAAGACTGTGTTTATTTAATCATGTATTACTCCCTAGATTGCTTTTCCTAGTGTTGTTACTTTGTCACCCTTGTGATGATTTGTGTAATTATTTCCTAAGTCATGAATGAATTACACAAAACCGCCGTCTACTTAGTATTCCGTTAGAGCAACGCACCTGTAAGGTAGTTTGAAGACTATTACAAGGCCCCTAAGAGTACACTAAGTGCATGTGAAATATATTAAGAGTGGATCAACCATATTAGGGGGCAAGTTAGTATGAAGACTGTTACCTGATGGTATCCTTTCTACACAATCATGTTTTCCTAGACATATCAACAGCGATGCAGACAAAAGCTAGTTTTCTAAGACCTAACATGCACATCCATCACAAGAAGCAACACCACTAAGATCTACATTCTAGGTTTCATACAATAATAAATAAATACAATAGGAGGCTTAGCCTAGCATGTTAATAAACCAAGAACATAGATGAATCAAACAACACATAGACATATTGAATAATTAAATAAACCTTACTTGATTTAAACATGAGTTGGAGGAAGTACAATAGGGTTTTTAGGCCCTAAAATCGTCCCTAACAGCTGCTAAATGAATTAGGGTTCGTACCCTCTTTTTATTCTAAAGTAGCACACTCAAAACCCTAAATTCGGGTTTGTATATATAGGAAAAACGTTATGAAGGCATCGCGTTTTAGTCATGACACCATCATGATAGAGAATATTCTAGATAATGGGCTGGGTCGTGTACTCTGGCGCCGTTGTGAGATCCAGTGACGCCGTTCTTGGTCTTTGTTGTAACGGCATCACGTTGTATTGGTGACGCCGTCTCCAGCTGCTGAGATCATTATCTTGAGTGATGTTGGTGTAGGTACGTAGTTGATGACATTAAATAACGTCTATTTTATAGCATCATTTGTCCCACGATATTAACACATTTTGTATATTTATTGCAAAAAATTGTTACTTAATCGTTTATATTTGAGAATTACAGTAATTATGGAGTAATCGATGAAAGATAGAAAAAGGCGCGCATTATGGAGCTTAAATGAAGATATTTTGAAGATTACTGTTCTGAAGACCAATACGCCGTATCCATCAAGAAGATACGGCGTATCCGTGCCTGCACTCACCAACGACCACAAAAGGAATGAAGCTCAATACGCCGTATCCAGAAGACTCTATACGCCGTATTCAAGATATGGATATAATTTAATATTCTGGAAGATATCAAACGTGGTCCCTACTCCAAGAAATCCCCAATACGCCGTATCCAACTCCTTGGATACGCAGTATTCAACCAACTTCCAGACCTTATAAATAGAAAACTAAAAAATGAGTTTTAAGTGTGCTAAATCATATTCTCAATACCTAAACCACAAAAGTCAATTTTCAGAAGGGAAAAAGAGCAAAAGAGGTCGAGCAACGCAATCCAATCCATATGAGACATCATGTAATTCATATACTTTAGTAATCGTTCAGTTTTTGGTATCATTCGTTAACTCGGTTAGTTTACCTTGGCTAAATAATTACTCTTATATTTATCGTAAGTGTTATCAATAAGAAACCGTCGTCAGACTAAGTCACTACATCTTGTCGGAGGCGTGGCCGATGTTGTAGTCATGTAAATGATGACGGTAGTATAGTATATAGCAATAAATGAAAATTTAATGGTTAAGATTTCTTTTTCTAACTCAAGTATAATTTTGAACTAAGAATAACTTGCTTTAAGACTTCAAAAGTTGTTGGTTGCCGTCGGTAGATTATTTCGATTAAGTATTCTCCGTGGGGTGTCAAAAACCTGGGCACTTAGCTGATGAGGCTGGGACGTTCCGAGAAGAAAGGTCGTTACATGGAATAATCGCACCAATGAGATCATTAAATTTTTGATGTTTGCGTGCTTTGAGTAGTATTTGTTTATTTAGCGGTAAATCTAAGAAATTCGGCCTAAAAGGGTGGAGTATCCCGCTATTACATTGCAAACATTCTCCTGTGGGGTCTCAACCTGATAACCTAAGTCGAACTCGGCTGGGATCTATCGAGAATATGCTGGTTGGTGGGTGATCTAGTCTTTTCCCCAGATGTCTTCAGAAATATCGTTATGCACATAAACTATGCTACTTTCTAAAATTGTCGATCTAAATTTAACTTAAAATTAAGCACAATCACTCTAATTGAATAATTGTCGGGAGCGAAAAGTTGACAAGTCATAGTTATAAGTAGTGTTAGCATCTTTACTTGTACTTAGCGGTGATTTCGTTTTTACGCTTAGCTTGGGACTAGTGAAAAAGCGAGGACAATGAATTTAATCGTCAGGACATCCATATAATATTCTATGGACGCTTCTCATTCTATGATCCTAGTGTTGATATAATAAAAGAAGTCAAACAGGTAGTTAAGAAAAGAAAAAGGAAAAATCCAAAAATATTAGGGCTAGTTAGTGTACATATAAAAAATGGTGAAAACGGGACTTGTCGAAGCTATTGATTCTTTAGTTCCCCTTAACGAACACTTAGCTACTTTTCGAAGTTATTAGTCGAGGAGGATTAAGATTCTTGGTTTCTTGAGTGTTTACTTCATAACATTGCGTGAGGACACGGCAATACCTTAGTATGGGGGATTTTGGTATGTGCTTAATTACACATACCTTTTTCCATTAAAAACGGACCTAAATGACCAAAAACAGACAAAAACTGCCAAATATATGTTTGTTTTGTATTTGTATTGTGCAGGAAACGGATATTCAGAAAAGGACGAAAAACAAAGCCAAAAACGACAAAACTGAGCACGGAATGGAAAAGTGTGAAAAGACGAAGCCAAATCAAAGCCAAAAAGTCAACCAAGTCAAAAAGTCAACAGAACAGTCAAACAGTCAAAGTCAAAGTCAACCCCGACAAAGTCAGAGTCAACTCCGAGAAACTGAAGCAGAAAAGACAACTTGGGGGACCACAATTGCCAAATCCCAAAGTTGTATATTGAGGATAAGAACTACAAGGACTGAAGTTGCAATTTCATGAAAATACAACTTGAGGGGGCAAAACTGCCAACCCCCTAGAGTTGTATTACCACAAGGACCTTCTATGCAATTACCCTATATAAGTTGAGGGGGCATTCTTGCCAAACCCTCAAACTCATTCACCACAAGGACGAAATTTGCAAAGCACCATATAACCATGAGGGACTTATGTTGCCAAAAGCCCAAACTTTTCCCTGTCTTGTTTATAACACATTTTCCCGCCCAATTTACCCAACACAAAGTCATGGGTTTCTTCACTTTGATTTAACCTGCAACACAAATTAACTAGTGGGTAAGGACTTCATCCCTAACCCACTAACTTACCCCAGCTGTATAAGTGCCAAGCTGGCAATCCTTCACCATTTTCAAAGGGTTTCGACGGCTGTGATGACTAGAAAAGAAGCACAAGTGATTTGGAGGGCCAAGATTGAGGTTATCATTTGTCTCACACAACTAAAACACCATGGGAATGTCTCACAAAGAAAACACAACACAAAGACCAAGCAAGTGAAGAATTTGGCTATAAATAGGACCCCAATGTAGCATTGTAGATCATCTTAGCATAACTTAGCTTAATTTTAGTTTACTTATCATTTTTAAGTCATATTCAGCTTATTGTAACTTAATTTCAGCATTGTACTCTTTTTAAAAAGTTTAATGAAGATTTGAGGTTTTTAAGTTAAAAAGCAATTGCCAAATTCCAAATTCTAAGTTGTTGAATTGTGTTAATAAGCTCTCACTTAAAGCTTATTTATAAGCTGTTTTTTATTAATCAACTAAAAAAGTTAAGTAGTAACAAGAAAAGTCACAAAAAATCACCCAAAACACCACAGCTTATTTTATGGATGATAAGCCGGATATGGATGGGCTTATGGACTCACTAGCTTGTTAAACACAAGCTAGAGCTTTGTTGATTAAGCTCTAATGAGCAGTAGTAGCCTTTTTAAGCTAAGGCTTTGGTAAGTTCTTTTTCCTTCAAGTCAAGCCAATTTCCTGCATTTGCTTATTTTTCAGCTTATTTGAGCTTATTTTTCTTTTTCAATATGCTTATTCATTCTTATTTATCATGTATTGGTATTTACTTTTGAGACCATTGGCCTTAATCACCCTAAAATCAGCTTAAAAAGCCTATTTAAGTCTTAAAGGGGTGTTTGGGACAAGACCCAAAATGGGTCAAATGGGGTCATGTAATGGGTTTGGTTTTTAAGTCAGTTTCTATAAGCTAAAGTATGGTCCAATAAGTGGTTTTGATTATTTTTCATAGTTCAAATTTCCAAAGCTTAGTTTAAATTAGCTAAGTTCTAAACCTGAGGTAATTTTCTTTGTTAGAATAGCTTATTTTTGAGAAATTGCTTAAAGTAGCTATTGATGCTTTGAATCTGTTGGTATTTAGCTTTTTAGATTAGCTTATTTTTGAATCATAGCTTAAAGTGTGTATTAAGCTTTGTTTGCATGTTAATTTCAAGTGTTTAAATGCATTGAGTAAGTAGTTTTATAGACTGCATTTGTAGTTTAAGACTTAGCCAAAAATCTGCATAAGTAGTTAAAAAATGAATTTTGAGCTTTTTCAGTAGCTTATTCTGGCTTATCCAGAGTTTCAATATGATTTTTGAGTCTTGATTATTGGTCTATGAGCTTAATACTTAATCTGTTTTTGCATTTTTTTTGGACTAAGATACCATTTTCCAGCTTATTTTTAAGCTCAAAAAGCCACCCAAAGGCTGTTTTGTAGAATTTTTTTTACCCATTTTGGGAAAATGGCTTATTTGAGTTTATTTGCTTATTTCCTTGGCTTATTTAGGTTTACAATTGCTTGTTAGTTTAGACTAAGTTCATTTCAGCTTATTCTAGTTTAATTCAGCCCATAGTTTAGCTTTTTAAAGCCTTTTTCATTTTAAAACACCTTTGGCAGTATTAACTTTAAAGTTAATACTGCTCTTTTTAATTAGCCTTTTTTTAGCTTATTAGTTGTTCAAAATAATTGAAGTCTGCTTTTTCTTATAGTTTTTTATGTCCTCTTTTCCTATTTCTAGCTTATAGGTCCTTAAGTATCCATCCTTGTGCTTATTTATAAGCACAAAGGTGCCTCCTTATCTGTTTTATATCTAGCTTTTAGCTTATGTGCCAATCTGCTTATATGAGCTTATAGCTCATTATAATTGCTTATTTCTTGTTGCATTAGGTGTATTAGGTTAGTTTAAATAGCTTTTTAGGATTTATAGCTTAATTTAAGCTCATTTGAGCTTATTCTCAAATCTGTCAAAAGCCACATTTCTCCCCTGGTGCAAAAGCCCAGGTTTGCAGCCCATTTTCCTAGCTTATGTGCTTTCAAAATTCTAGCTTTTTGGCTTTTCTGGGAAGCCCTTAAGCCCTTCTTTAGGCTCAACAAGTTTCAGGCATTAGGACCCACTCTAGATGGCTTAATTTTAAGCTCAAAGGGTGCATATTGACTGTTTTGCCTGTAGGCTTGGCTTATTTGCTTATTTACTTATTCTAGCTTTTCTGTCTGTTTCAGTTGCTTAATTGTGTTTAGTTTAGCTTATTAGGTTAGAATAAGCCCTTTTTTGCTTATTAGGTTTGGCTTTAAGCTCATGTGAGCTTATTTGCATTTTTAGTCAAAAATTTGAAGTGTTTTAGATTTCTAGCTTTTCTGCCTGTTTAGCTTATTAAGTTGCTTATTTTTGTGTCAAAGTGCTTTTTAGACAAGTACTTTTGCCTACCTTAGCTTATTTGCCAAAGTCACTAGCTTATTTTTCCAAACATTTGGCTACTTTGAAACTTAGTGTACAATAAGCTAACTGTTAGCTTATATAGCTTATTTTCGTGCTTATTTTTGAGTTTATATTTTTTTGTCTTTTTTAAAGTTGCTTATTTTTAGTCTTTTCAAAAAGTAAAAAAAATGAGGAATACAAGCGTTGGGATTAGGAGAGACCCCGAGTGAGCAAGACTCGAACTCGGGACCTCTCCCATATCAACCAACACTTGTATAACAACACCTCTACCGCTGTGCTACATTAGCTCATCCGGTAGAGGTTTGTTAAGTTAAATATATATGCCCGTTTTGGGCTTTAAGCCTTCAGCCCACTTTTTGCTTATTACACAGCTTATTTGATAAGTTGTGTAAGTTTTTATATTTTTCATAGGACTGTCATTCTCTAAGCTATTTTGTGTAATTTTTCTAGAATTTTTTATAAACATTTAGTATTTTTTATAATTTATTTTCATTAAAAGTTTAAAAAATTCATAAAAAATAAAATAATTATCAGAAAAATATAAACTTTTTTTTTAAATTTTCTTTTTTCATATAGTTTCTAGGAAAAATATTAGTTTTTGTTTAGGGTCATTTTTCCAAAGTTTCATTTTTTAAAGAACGGGATTCGTTCCCGTATTTGATTTGACTCGTTTTTGGTCCAAACGAACTCCGTTTTCGATCTAGTTTTTTTTAAACTTCGTTTTTAGTCAAGTAGAATCTATTTTTAGTTTAAAAATTGTTCTAGGGTTAAAATTGCAAAATTTAGGTTTTTGACCCTCGTTTTTCGTGCCCGTTTTAGGTTTTAAGTTATTTAGCTTTCGTTTTTAGGTTTTATTTAATCATTTTTGCATATTTAACTGGTAGAAATAGAAAACCAATCATAATTTAGTTATATTCAAACATCGATCATCAATTCGTCATTCGATTTTCTATTCAAGCCTCGTTGGGACATAACGACCCGGGAATCATACTTCCGGACACATATATATATTTTAATTTGTGAACTCTTGACCAATCCTTGGCTAAAGGTAATTGGTTGAGTGTTTGCTTATATATTATATATATACTATTGACGAATCAATTTTTAGCGCCGCTGCCAGGGAGACTGTGAAACGAATTATTTTTGTCGAATTCTATATTAGGGTACGGTTTGATTTGTTTGGGACTAGGAATATGTAACTAGTTCTCTTGCCTATATATATACACACTCACATTGACACTTAACACCTTTTGAAACTTATAAACACACAAACACTCAACCAAATAAACCATATTGTCTTTCTCACTTCGTTCGGGTCACCACAGCTGAGACACAAATCCACGAACATGACACCACAACTCATAACCAATGAGTTCTAAGGTATAACCTAGTATTCTATAAGCTAAGGTTATACGTTTAACGGTTTAAAAGCAAGAAAGATTCGGTTTAAACTAAGGCTTGGGGTATACAAGTAGAGTTTCCACACGACTACATGACATACACGTTCAAGAAGCTAGGACCCTTATAAGTGTCTTAGCCTATGTTCATATTCAAGTTTCATGTTTGCTTCATGTGTCGTAAGGCACGATTATTATGTGTTAACAAGCTAAACATGGGTCGTGCCTAGCATGACACAACCCATGTCCACGACTTATAATATACAACATATATAGACTTGTGTGGTGAACCAAAAGCCATAAGGCACGTAACAAAGATCTTGTATATAAGCATGAAGGTTTAAATATGACATACACACGTAAAATATTTAACCGAGAGGTTTGATAACTCGTTTAGAAACGGAAACACTTTCATGTCGCGTATCATAATACTTAACAACTCGTTTTGCTCAATAAAGGATGTGTACACTATAGTATATGCGAACTAGGGTAGTTTGGAAACTCTAACGAATGTATAACTCACTAATGGGTTGTATGATACGAGCTAAATTAGAAGTTAATACTGCCAGGCTTAAGAAGTTATTACTGCTAGCATATTGTTAATATTGCTAGTGTATTAATAATACTGTTTTTGACATTTCTGAACTTAAGGGACTGTCATGTAAAAGCGGGATTCAAACAATTAATGTTTTACATCAAGCAATGGTTTATATAATTATTTTGAGAATAATTATTAAATTTGTTCATTATGTTATTTTATCGGATACGTAAAGTGATATACGTTCGCGATAAAAATCCAATTAGGCACTCTCGGAACCACAAAAAACTTTTCTACGCTTCAACAAATCCCCACATTTATACCAATACATAAAATTAGTAACAACATCACATATATCATCTTATTGCGAAAATTATAGCAATTGGATTCAAAAGATATAGGAAAAAATTCACTCTTGGTTTCAAAGTACTTGCACTAGTTCATTTACAACACACCATTACCATTAAATACTAGCCATGCCTTGTCTCTTTGAATTGAACCATGCCTTAGACCCTCCCTAGGACTTACCTTGTTCTTTGACTATCTCATGATCATATTTATACATGTATCTAACTAGTAAGGAGAAGTGATT
This sequence comes from Tanacetum coccineum, assembly GCA_026074375.1. Taxonomy (NCBI): domain Eukaryota; kingdom Viridiplantae; phylum Streptophyta; class Magnoliopsida; order Asterales; family Asteraceae; genus Tanacetum; species Tanacetum coccineum. Next base: position 13,442 of record BQNB010105292.1, read on the forward strand.
CAAGCAAAAATACTTAAGCCAAAATCAAAATCTCTTCCCTTTTTCTATCTTTGAAGCTCCACGGCTCAAACACACCTCTATTTATAATATCCACTAACAAAATTTTACTCAAACCTATACACTTCTATATACATCTATAATAAGATATTCTATGGTGATCCCCCCAAGCATTGGTTATCTATTTCATGTATTAATCAAGAAAGCAATGGATTAGGGTTTTCTTGAGAAAACTAGGGTTTCTTAAGTGCAAGCTTGGATTTTAAGGCTAAACAAGGGTTTAGCATTTGTTTGTCACCATCATCATTCATCATAAGGTCTATTTTAAACCTTTATGCTTTTAGTTTATGAAATTTTATGTATATGATGTGCTATATAGTGAAATCACCATTAGGAATACTTTTGAACATGAAAAATATAATTTTTCTTGTGATTATGATTTTGTACACTTTCTCACATATTATGATGTTGGTAATGTCATGAAATATAAAGGATGTATTAGTCTTGTTAATCTCGGTTTAGCTATATAAAGTTCAGATATAAACTTGTAATTAAAGTGCTAATTTAGAAAGTTTATGATTTCATGTAAAGTTAATAACTTGTGATCTTGATGATCTTGGACAAATATGAACTTATGGACATTATTATATGTATAACATATGATATATATAATTATAAAAGACTTGTGGTAAATTGTGAGGTTGGAAAGTATATATAAAACATATTATATAAAATAAATTATATAAAGATATATAGGCAGTTGGTTTTTCGAATTCAAACAGGGATTTTATTGTTTTATAAGATAATACAATCACGACGATTCCGAAAAGTAAGAATATTGTTTAATCGGATTAATAACGAAAAAGTTACGTTAAAAACGAGTTATACGTTAATTAAACGGAGTTTATAAAATGACTTTTATAAAACTTATATCAAACAGCAAGTTTGATATTTTTAATAAATAATACATATTTTTAGGATTCCAAAATGATAAGAATCTTAATTTTTCAATTAATAACGAACGAGTTATGAATTTCGCGAGTTTACGACAATTAATACTTTTATAAAACTATTTTTATAAAAGTTACTATTCATGACAGAAAGTTATATTTTTGTAAACCTCATAAATATATAGAACTTTCAATTACGAGAACGGTCCTTTGAAAAGACTCACTACAAAGGAGCTATAACGAATAATAATACGACGTTTAAGGGTTTCTACGGACACATTAAATTTGATAAAAATATATTAAGGTTCTGATTGTGAACAGTAATTTTACTGTTCACCAGTAGGTCCGAAATTCGAAAATGTCATTATGATTTAACTCGTACTTTGATACTGAAAGAGGCTTAAAGAAACGCGTGAATCGGGTTTAAACGCGAAAAGTTACGCCAGTTTTGCTAAACGGTTTAATTATAAACGTTTTTAACTTCTTAAAACAATATTTACAAAACCATAGTTGGTGATTGAAGCTATGTAGACTTAGATGTGGTTATCAAGTACCTATTTATTACTTGGGAGTTTCATAATGAGGCCTCTTTCGGATGGCGTTTCGGAGTTGTTGGATTTTCGATTTAAAGTGTCCTAACCCCTTTGAACGTCATATCATGACCTCTTTAGAATATGATGCCCGAACGATAGTACGATGTAACAACTATAAGATTATATTCAAGTACTTGGTACTTATTCGACCTATCGATATTTAGGTTGCATTTTCGATCTTTTACGTTGACGCATTTTCTGCGATATTTGATTATCAGAAAACTCAAGCGTGAGTTTCTATAGCCCCACATTTTTACGATTTTAATGATTATAATTATGGGCGTGGAAACTGCTTTGTGTTTTAAATTGGAAGCATCTGTATTGATTACATGTTGTCTTAGTAGACGGATAACCCAAGTTAAGCCATATCATGAACTGTCTAATTGCATAGATGTAGTTGGGAATTACACTATGTGAGCGCGAATGTTATTTAATTGATCTATTCGGGAAACGATCTCCCCGTTCCGGTGACTAGCTATCACCAAGAACGAACGTTATAGCATGTCGAATTTTGGATGTTTAGGGTTAGACATCCGGATGGGCGTAATGGCACAAACTATATAGTTATATTGCAAGGAATCTCGATTGTCGAGCTTCAGTGTCATGAGCTTAGTGTAAATGTAATCTAGTTTTGTGATGACTGCATGTGTGCATTATCACTAAAAGGTCTTGCGGACCTGCATATTTGATTTACCAAACATATGAAATTCACCAACATTATTGTTGTCGTTTATAAGCAATGTTTTTAGGAGATCATTAGGCATGGGAAATTGACAGGCGATGCATTGGGTTACATTTTGGTCTTGCACGATTAAAGGAATTAGGATGACATCATATTTTGGGAATATGTTATTGTCACTTTTTGTAATATTCAATAATAAACAAGTAAAGCTATATGTTTTGTATTAAGTCTTTCAATTAAATCAATCTATGTTTCAGTTTTAAAGCGACTTTCTTGTGCGTTATTCTAGATTCTTGGTGCTATTGATTCTTGAAGTAACACGCCCCGGACCCTTATTCCGCTGCGACCCAAATTGGGGGTGTTACAGATTGGTATCATAGAGCCAAGGTTATAGAGAGAACCAGTGTCAAATGGTTTTTGCTAGGATATAACCGTTTTCAAAACATTGCAATACATAAAAAGGTTTTTTTATGGGGACACATTTTTTGTTTGCATTCGTGGGATAGTTTGCATTTCATTATTTGATATACGTGGTTATAATATATTACGTATATTACAATAAGAGCCTTATATAATATATACTCATAAGTTGTTTCTACTGGTCACAGTAGTATGTCAGTTGTTTTTGCAGTACCTATACTTCTGTCACTCTGAGGCTCGATCTTGGAGTATTCATCTGTGGATCATTACGAGGACGGCTGCACCGACAGTTGTCGGGAAGTGGGGGGGGGAGCAGGGCACCACTTTCTCCTGAGTATGTACATGCAGGATCAGTTTCCAGTATACATTTCAGGAGCATGAGCATCTGAGTACTTAAGTCCCAGCTGAGGATGAGCATCCCTACACCTTTATACAACCATCCTTTTTATTCTCCACGTATGCACACTCTTAGTCCTAGAGCACTCGAGTGAGATGAGAGATGTAGCATCAAGCCTAATATCATTATTACACACATTGGGACCCCATCATTGTTACATTTCCCTCTACCTGCACCATTACTAGCCGCAGACGCTGATATTCCCTGAGGCTGACACGCCGCATCGAAGATATTACTACTTACTACTCCAGACCTGGGTGATGAGTTGGATGAGAGTTCTGCTGTGCATGACTGCTGAGACAGCCGTGGACCCACTATGAGACCAGACTCCGAGATACTGAGAGGAGGATTATGACGCCTTTAGAGCTTGGTCAACAGGAGTGTGTCCTTATCAAGTAGATGTATTTTGCACTAGGGAGAGTTCAGGTTTTGCACACGGACATCACGATGCCAGAAGGACGTGCAGCTGTTGAGAGCTGAGTTGAGGGTTATTGAGGAGAGAGAGACTTGCTTACGAGAAGGGGTTTATGGAGACTCGTCAGGCCATTGGATAGTGTTCGGTCTGAAGCTAACTGCAGGAATTAGACGGTAATGAGTTACAGTATTAGAGATGAGGCGCGAAGCACGGTCTTAGTGGAACGAGTGGCTTGCTGATGTCTTGCTGTTCTGCATAGCATGCGTACCCAGGCCTTGGAAGGCTGGAGCACGCCTGTTGACACATTGCGAGGATCTGGTAGCAGTTCAAGATTTGTGTCATGACTGTACTATATATGCACGTCGGATAAGTTTTATGGGTTAATACAAATAGCTAGGCGGTTATAGATCTTTTGTTTTGGTTAGCTATCCTGTATAGATCTTTTTTTTGGATTAGCTATCCTCTGTTAGCCTACTTAAGTATTAGGGTAACTCCCGGCTGTAGGGCTCTATGTTGATTTTCATTTTGTAACTAGCGATAGGGAATCATTTTGTACCAAACAGATTCATGTATATTTCCAGGTTATATATGGAATGGATGTATTATGTTATGTCGATCTTGTGTTGCGTATATGTTGCTCTATGTGATATGATCTTTTTATTGTATGAGCATATGTTATGTCACGTTATGATTATATTGAAATCTAACGGGTATTGTATTTTCTTGGATTGAGAAATGGCACCCAAAGAGACCCACATGGGTCTAATACCTGGTCCCAACAGTTAAACCAAGCCCCACACAACCAACAATGTTACTGAGGCCACACTTCAGGTCCTTAATTGATAAAGGAGTTGCTGCTTGCTATGGCTGAAGCAGATGCAAGCTAGGGTTAGGATATGGCTACAATAGCATGGTTACTGGGACCAAGGCAAGCCCAACTGCTCAGACGGATGCTCTTTATCTCTGAATTCTGAATATGCAAATCTTTGGACTTCAAAGGTATGAGGGATCGTCGGACTCACTCGATGGTTGAGAAAATGGAGTCTGTGTTTAGCCTTAGCAATTGCCAGCAAGCTAAGTCAAGTCAAATTCGATACTTGCACTCTGCAGGTTGATGCTCTTTACATTGGTGAATGAACATGTTAAGGACACTACTACTGTAGCAGCTCTTGCCCATGCCATTGGCAGCTATGGGAAAATAAATGACTGATAAGTACTGCCGAGGGGTGAGATCCAAAAAGTTGAGATGAGATTGAATCTTAAGGTCAAGGGCACGATTGGTGGCATATAGTCGACGATTTCAAGCAACTGGCTTTGATGTGTTCCAGGATGTTCCCCAGAAGAGGTAGACAAGATTGAAAAGTATATCGGTGGATTACCCGATATGATACTTGGCAGTGTAAAGGCATCAAAATCGAAGACCATGCAAGAAGTTATTGAGTTTACAATTGAGTTGATGGAGGATAAGACCCATGCCTATGTTGAACGTCAGGCAGAAAGGAAAAGAAAGGATGATGATCTTTCCAAGAACAATCAAAACCAAAGAATAAGAGGCAGAACACAGGCAGGCCTTTCACGCAGGCAATAGTGACAGGAAATTTACGCGGGTTATGACTCTATGTTCCAAGTTGTAATTGTCATCTTGAAGTCAAGGTCTTGTACACTGGTGTAATGAACTGTCAATAGTTGGCATCTGGCAGGGGATGTAGGATACGGCCTGCTAACAACAAAAACAACAAACAAACAACAACAACCAGTAACAACAACAACAATAATCAGCAGGGCAATGGTTGCTTTGAGTGCGGAGCTCAAGGCCACTTTAAAAGAAACTGCCCAAGACTGAGAAACAATGACCGTGGTAATCAAGCTGGAAATGACAGGGCTCCAGCAAAGGTGTATGTGGTTGGAAATGCCTGGGGGCAAAAACCCTGACAACGTCGTTGCGGGTTCGTTCCTTCTAAACAACCAGCTATGCTTATATCCTATTTGATCCGGGTGTCCGATCAAAGTTTTGTTGTCTACTACATTTAGCTCCCCAAATTGACATCACGCATCTACTTAGAATCACTTATTATGATGTCGAACTAGCTGAACTGGGAGGATATTGTTGTTAAAACACCTATACTTAGGGTTGGCAACATTAAACTTCTAAACCACAATTCAAAATAAAAATAAGTGCCTGTTAACTTGGCTAGTTTCGATGCTTTAGATCGGTATGGAATTGGTTGTGCGAAAATTACAAGCGGTCATTGTATGTGTTGAGAAGATTGTTAGCATCCCTGGAAGAAATAAACCCTTAATCTTACACGGTGATGGAAGTACTCAGGGAAGTGTGACTTCGCTTTTACACATCATTTCTTGCACTAAAGCGCATAAGTATATGGAAAAAGGATATCCTATCTTTTTGGCACATATCACTGCAAAAGAGGTTGAAGACAAGTTGGAGAAGAAGCGACTTGAGGACGTACCAATAGTTCAAGACTTTCCTGAAGTATTTCCTGAAGACTTGCCGGGTCTTCCTCCGACTCGACAAGTGGAATTCCAAATTGATTTGGTACCTGGTGCTGCACCTGTAGCACGGGCACTTATAGATTTGGCGCTCTCGAGATGAAAGAGTTATCTGAGGCAACTGAAAGAGCTGTCCGATAAAGGCTTTATAAGACCCAGTTCCTCACCTTGGGGAGCTCCGGTCTTGTTTGTCAAGAGAAAGACGGATCATTCCGGATGTCATTCGATTACAGGAATTTGAATAATACTAACGGTGAAGAACAGTTATCCGCCTTCCTCCAAGAATTGATGATTTATATTGATCAGCTTAAAGGGTCGAGTGTTATACTCGGAAATCGACCTAAGTCTGTTTATCACAATTGACCCGGTGTTCAAAAAGAAGACATTCTGAGACTGCTTTCGAACTCGTTATGGCTATTAAGAATTTCATGTTATGCCAGTTTGGTTGACACAAAACGCACCTGCTTATCATGGCCTATGAATTGGGTATGCAAACCATATCTGGATAAATTCGTGATTGTCTTTATTGACGATATTTGATATATTCGTAGAAACAAGGAAGAAACATGAGAACACTCTTAAGAGGATCCAGAGTTGCTTAAGAAGGAGGAGTTGATATGCCAAGTTTTCCAAAATGTGAATTTTGGATCCCCCAAAGTATAGTTCCTCGGTCAACGTGATCGATAGTAGAAGGAAATTCATGGGGATCCAGCCAAGATTGATCCATAATAGATTGGACATCCTCCTAAGTCACCAACGGAAGATTCCGTCAATTTTAGTCTTGCTGGGTACTATCGTAACGATCATTGAGGGTTTTCAAAAGGATCGCCAAAACCAATGAATAAGCTTACTCAACAAGAAGGTCATGTTTGTGTGGGGCAGATAAAAAAGAAGCAGCTTTTCAAACTGTTGATGCAAAACCTGGTGCAGTGCACCAAATCCTTGCATTACCTGGAAAGGAAGCGAGATTTCATGCATTCTGCGAGCTTCAAAGAAGGTTTGGGTGTTGTTGTTGATGCCAAAGAGGAAAATAAGTGATTTCTTATGCATCACGCCAGTTGAAGATCATGGAAGAACTATATATACTCATGTTTTGGAACTGGAGCAGTGGTGTTAGCTTATTAGATCTCGGAGACATTATTTATATGGACTTAAGTGTCTTCGGTGTTCACCAGATCACAAGGTTTTGTAACACATTTTAGGATCAAAAGTGACATTGAACATGAAGTGGCAACGTCCGATGGTTAGAGTTGCTAAGTGATTACGATTGGCGATATTCGTTATCACCCAGGGAAAGCTATGTAGTTGATGATGCTTTGATCAGGAAAGAACGAGGAACCGCGTTTAAGACGTTCGAGCCTTAGTCATGACTAATTAGCTTGGATCTTCCCAAACAGATCTTAAATGCTCAGACTGAAGCGCGAAAACCCGAGAACATTAAGAGTGAAGACGGTGGGACTGTTGATTGAAATGCTAAATTTCGAAGCGATTAGAGAACAAAGTTGGAACACGTGCGAGATGGAAACCCCTGTGCCTATATTGGCAGGGAGCCTGGTTACCTTGTTATGGCGATTTGCGGACTGTGATCATGCACGAGTCCCACAAATCAAAATACTTCATTCATTAAGCCCCCCCCACCCCCCCGTTTACGACAAAATGTACCAAGACATGAATGACAGCTATATTGGTGGCCCTACATGTATCTAGTCCGACATAGCCATTATGTTAGCAAGTGTATTGACCTGTGCTTAAGGTCAAGGGTCCGCAACATCAAAAGGCCATCGATTGTGGTATAACCCTAAGATTCCCTAAATCGGAAGTGGGACAACATCATCATGGATTTTGTTACTAAGCTTCCTAAGTCGTCGCAAGGCTACGACACAATTTGGGTGATCGTTGACCGGCTCACTAAGTCTGCGATCTTCACACCAATGAGAGAGACTGATCATTTGGATAAACTTGCGAGAATGTACCTGAAGGAGGTGGTCATGAGACATGGAATACCTATCTCAATCATTTGTGATCGCGACCCGAGATTCGCATCAAATTTCTGGAGGTCACTTCAGAATGCCTTAGGGTAAAATTATTGGATATGAGTACCGTCGTAACATCTCACCAAACAGACGGGCAAAGAAGAGGTACATTCAAACTCTCGAGGATATGCTGTGTGCTTGTCGCTATCGACTTTTGGAAGGGTTGGGGTTAATCAATTTGCCATTAGTTGAGTTTTTCATACAACAATAGCTCTCACGCTTGCATCAATACGGCCGCACCCATTTGAAAGCACTTTATGGTCGAATGTTTTAAGATGTCGTTCACCTATTTTGTTGGACTGAAGTTGGAGAAGCTCGAACACTCGGTCCAGAACTTAATTCCAAGAGACCACTGAGTAAAATCATCCAGATCAAGCACAAGGGATGCGAGCCGCTCGTTGATCGACATAGAGTGTTACGCTGACTTGAAGCGTAAACAATGGAATTCCAAGTCGGAGGATAATGTTATGCTTAAAGTTTGCATTGAAAGGTCCTTGTCGTACGTTTTGGCAAAACGGTGGGAAGTTAAACCTAGTGGTATGTTGGACCTTTCAAGATGTTAAAAATGATTGGCAGAGGTTGCTTACAAGCTTGAATTCCAGAATGAATTGAGCAGAGTTAATTAATTCATTCACTTGTGTCCACCTGGAAAAAGTGTACCATGCGACGATCATTAGCCGTTCCGTTAGTTTAGATGAGTTAATTTGGACGGCAACTCCATTTTTGTTGAGGAACCATTAGAAATAGTGGCCGTGAAGTCAAAACGGTTTTGAAGCGAGTAGGATCCATTAGTCAAGGTTTGATGAGAACTCCCAAGAGAGGTCCTGAGTTCCACGTTGGGAAAGTGAAGGACCAATTCAAGAAGAAATACCCACACCTCCTTCACCAAGACCGCTACCTTCGTCAAGTGCTGCATCGTTAAAGCCTTGAGGACAAGCTCAATTTAACGGGGGAAGGTCTATAACACCTTGTGGTTTCAGTCATTGACGACGTCGATAAATCTACTATTTATTTTTAGTGTTGTACGCGTTTGTTTTAAATCATAAATGTTAAGCTAAATCGCGTAAGCTAAAAATTAGAGTTCAATGTAAACGGGCATCAAACAATTAAATGTTTACATCAAGCTAAGGTTTATATTAATTATTTTGAGAATAATTATTAAAACTTTGATCATCTTTATTTTTATGGATACGTTATAAATCGCGTAAGCTAAAAATTAGCGTTCAATGTAAACAGGCATCAAACAATTAAATGTTTACATCAAGCAAGGGTTAAGTAATTATTTTGAGAATAATTATTAACTTTGTTCATTTTATTTTTATCGGATACGTAAAGTGTATACGTTTCGCGATAAATTGCGTTTAGGCACTCCCGGAACCACCAAAACTTTTCTACGCTTCAACAAATACCCACTTTTATACCCAATACATAAAGTTTACTCAAATATATCATGTACATCTCTTATATGCCGAATTTATGGTCAATGATACAAAGAAATAAGAAAAACTTCACCACTTGGTCAATGTACCATGCCTTCTCATTAATACTAGCCATGCCTTGTCTCTTTGACTTAGACCATGACCTAGACCATCCCTAGGACCTTACCTTGTCTCTTTGACTATCTATGATCATATATATACATGTATCTACTAGTAAGAGAAGTGATACAAGCAAAATACTTAACCAAAATCACAAAATCTCTTCCCTTTTTCTCTCTTTGAAGCCACGGCTCAAACACCCTCAATTTATAAATCCATACAAAATTTTACTCAACCTATACACTTCTATATACATCTATCCTAAGATATTCTAAGGTGATCCCAAGCATTGGCTAACCTTTTTCAAGTAATAATCAAGAAAAGCAAGATTAGGGTTTTCTTGAGAAAACTAGGGTTTCTTAAGTGCAAGCTTGGATTTTAAGGCTAAACACGGGTTTAGCATTTGTTTCTCATCATCATCACACATCATAAGGTCTACTTTAAACCTTTATGTTTTTAGTTTATGAGTTTTTATGTATATAATGTATTATTCTATTTAGCTTAAATCACCATTTAGGATTATTAACATGTAAAAAGAAGTTTTTATTTGTCGTTGTCATCATAATGTACACTTTTGGTTATGTATAAATATGATTATGGACAAAACTAGTGATATATGGATTTTTATAAAAGTTATGGTTTATTATGTAAGATAAAAGAC
>BQNB010105293.1:0-23635 GCA_026074375.1 Tanacetum coccineum
TGTTCTAGTAGATGTAATAGGGTTTTTTCTTGGGAGTATTGGTTAAAAATCCCCTATCTTATTTCTTTGTAATGTCTTTCTAACTCCTTGCTAGTTTTTTAATAAAGTTGCCGTTCAAAAAAAAAAATTTATGGACTAACCCCAATAGCAAGGTTGATTGAGGCTAAAGCAGTAGTACTAGCCACTCTCAGCCGGTATGTCTTGTTTGGCTGCACATGTAAGATGTTTGGTGCACACTTTTCGTTTCCTCTAAACTTGCACCCGGGAAGACCACCGCCGCTATTATGTGCAGCTGCTAACGAGCAGTTATATTGCCCTCTTCCATTTATCAGCAAACTCTAAAACAAACACAAAACAGTATTTACAAACATGCATAGTAAACTTATGCACCCATAAAGAAACGTCGGAGTACTTGCCCAAGTAAAATGTAAATAAACGTTTTAAGCTTGTTGGTAATTGCTTTAGTGAAAATAGTTATATGGTGTCAAGTTATTTCGACTAAATTTCCAATTTTTGCACATACAAAATGGTTGTACATACTTAAAGTAGTTACACATAGCTACATAAATACAAGTATATAATACTATCACACAGATGTGTATAGACACATGCAATAGCTAGTTGTAGTCTTGTAGATACTGTGCACACACAAATACGTATAGAGACACATTAGAGTGTATAGTTTGTAAAGATTTTTTTTTGCCTATCGCATCAGCCATTGTCCAGTCCACAAGTAATAGCTCCGGCAACTCTCCTGTCCCAGTGAGACACTAAATAAAGTAGGCAGGAGCCGAGACTCGAACTCTTAATCTTTATACATCATGCTTGATTTATAAATACTTGATTTGCAAATACTTGATTTACAAATACTTGATTTATATATCGTCTAAGTACTGTACTTATTTGACCATTCCGACATGCAATCCATGTTGCTTCCACTTTATCCTTTTATGCTAAGCATAAAGCTGCACCAAAAGGAATCTAACAAGCATGGAACTAAGATTTATGTCCTCTCATCTTTTCGACTAAAGTTTTCTAAATATTACTTAAATATATGCACTCCACGATGAATAATATATGTACATTTAGTTTAATCAAAGTATGACACCACGCTTGAATTCCAATACCTTTAATGTAAACATATAATCCTTTGATAAAGTATTGTTAAATTAAAGAATAGATTGATCAGGTTAAGAAAAGTGAGACGCTGTAAACATAAAGTTAACAAAAAAATCAAGATTAAAATAGGTCATTAAGGCACGATATACGTACCTGAGGTTCACCGATCCAACGCATAGGATTGGCCGAAAGATCAACCTCTTGTTCATGAACACCTTTGTGCCACCAATCACTTAGCAATAGGTTGAACTCTCCATCATATTTGAATGGTTCCTTTTTACCTTCCTCAACGTCTACTATCAGTAATCCATATAATCCTGCTGATCTTTGCATTCCATAATGTCCATGGTAGAAGTATGTACCCGCCTACGTTCACCATATCATTATTCAATACGCCCCCGTTAGTTACAAATAAAATTTTCACTTTCAAATTATACTGTACATAGTTATGCTTTAATAGAATATAGTAGCTAAAAGCATACTCCATTATTCCATTGTGTATATAATCCTCACGTAAACTTAAATGATTTTTTTTTTAGTTATACGGTTAATTATGCTTGAAATCTACGATTTTCTGTTATTATTAATTTCCATTACCAAAATTAGTTAGCTCTGATTTTGACATACGATGTAAAGTTGGCAAATCAACATCGTGTGTATATTTAAGGCGTATCGCGATCATAGAGTAATAGTTTGTATACCGAAATGGACAAAAGTGTGAATCGATCGAGTAATAACCATCTGACCCCCACCACATATGTGTCTAGCCATTGAAAATAGTTAGCATACATCTATACGATGATAAAAATTTGGGCTAATAACTTAAAAAGTCATTTAACTTGACACTTTTTGTTTTTGTATATAATTATTTTATTTTTTTCCTAATATATCATCAAACTTTCAAAAGTCGATCATTGTGTGTATTTTCTGACCATTTTACCCTTACTTTTTCCAAATTTCGAAGGGTAAAATGGTCATTTTACATGGCAAAATGGTCACAAAATACACACAATGATCGACTTTTAAAAGTTCGATGACGTATTGGGAAAAAAATAAGATGGCTACACACAAAGATAAAAAGTGTCAAGTTAGATGACTTTTTAAATCATTAGCCCTAAATTTTTTTATCATTGTTAGGATCTAATTGATTATAGTTGGTATTTTAATATACGTTTTCTCAACCTATTTGAAGCGTTTGCTATACAATTAATAACATCATTTCATTAAGAAGAAAACGCAGGTTCAGTTAATTAACCGGTATGTTTCTTTATTTAATTAGCTATAAGTATAACAGATTCATACTTACCTTATCAACTTTGAACCTGTAGACAAATGTTTCTCCAGGGTTTATGGCACATTGTGATATGGATGCAGTTCCATCAGCCCACGGTGTTCCAAGCTAATTATTAGAAAAGAAAAAAAATATAAAAGTATGAGTACTTAATATCGAACAATGACTAAAAAAGAAGCTAATAAGCTTGTGAAAGGTTTAGAGACCTGTCTAATGCCATGCCAATGAATAACGACTCCCTCAGTATGGAGTTTGTTAGTAAGATGGACAACAACGGTATCCCCGGCCCGAGCCTTAATGGTCGGGCCAGGGAACTGACCGTTGATGCCCATCACTACGTTTTCTAAGCAATCTGGTGCACCATACATGTACTCGACTTCCCATTCAAAATGCCTAGCCTTTACTCCCGAAACTGACCTCACAAGCACCCCAAAACAGCACAAATGTACAAGTAAGCATATGAGTGCAAGCCTAGTAGGAGCCATTCGGGTTATAACAAGTGAGATATGGAAAAAATGGAACAACTACACAAGGTATATATAGTGGGTGGACACTTTTTAAATACTTAATTTGGCAATCTCTTGTCCACAAGTATAAATTTACGAAAACACCGTGACTTTATGTTGGCATCAACTATTGTTCATTTTAAAAAAATAACTTCGACAACTCTCATTTCTCAGTAAAGCATCAACTGCAGTAAGCAGGAGTCAAGACTCGAATTCTTGACCTTTTTATCAACAAAATCTCCCTAGTTGGACTATGAATTTTTCGAGAGTGGGTTTCGTAATCTCTTATAACCACCATTAATTCATGTTGTACATGTTATGGAAACATATTTGATCTGGAGAAAAAGTGTATACTTAGTTGTAGTCAAGGTTATGAATAGCGTGAGGCGTGACGTGGTGGCATGACCAAGCTTCACGCTTTAGCGGCTAAGGCGAAGCCTTTGCGTTTTTAAGGCATGTCTTAAGGCGGCACAAAATATAAAAATATTTATATATTTTTATCATATTTCATATATATCGAGTTTACAAAAAGCGTTATACATAACAATTAAAGTTAGGAAACTATCATTACATGTAATATTCTTCATTTTATAAAAAAAAAAAATTATTGGAGTTGAATCCAAAAAACTCGCCACGCCTTACGTCTTAGCGCGCCTTATCACGCCTTTTCACGCCACAACTCACGCCACGCCTAAAGCCGACGCCTTTGTCTGTTTTGTAATGTGGAGGCCACACCTCATGCCTTAGCGGCGCCTTAGCGCGCCTTTTAGAACCCTGGTTGTAGCCAATTAATTTAATGGTGCTATTATTGGTACCCCTGCCCTACTAAAAGTACCAATGTTTTGTACTTATTATTTCTTTTGTATCTCGGTTTACAGTACAACACAGTTTTTTATCAGTTTATGTTTCGTGTTTTTGTCAGTTTAATACTTTTGACATGTTAAACTTTATTTTTTTTTGTTCCGCACTTTCCGTTCACAATTTTATAACAAAACCAAAATTATAAAAATAAAAAAATCAAAATCAAAAAACATAAAATTATAGAGGGGGTTACAAATGGTGTTTTAGAAGAGTCTTTATAACCTACCCCTTAACTTAATTGACTGATTTTCTTATTTTATGTCGCATCTTATCTTACTGCTAGTTACGTAACCCGCCCAACGGGCGTGTTCTTTTCGGGGTTTTTTTTTAAGTTTAAGTGTGTAATGGTTGGATTTTTAACACAACGTGATGGTTTTCTTTAAAAGGTTTAGACGGTTTAAGAGTATTTGTTGTTTTGCTCAAATCCGGATGAATTGTTTACTAAGTGGCTAACCCGCCCGGCGGGTGGGTTTGTTTAGGGTTTTTTTAAGTTTAAGCGTGTAACTGTTGGATTTTTAACACAACGTGATGGTTTTTTTTTTAAAAGACGGTTTGAGAGTATTTGTTGTTTTGTTGAAATCCAGATGAATTGTTAACTAATGGGACGGGAAATGGGTTAGTTTATGTATTGTGCTTCCTGGGTTAAACAATTGAACTTGTAAAAATTAAAATAATAAACATCAATGCATGTTGGTTTTCGACTTTGTTGTTATTTATTAGGCTAATGATGTTTTTGATTGATAATAAAGTTAATAAGCAATGTGGATTTCGTGAACACATAAGAGTAAATTAATTATTTAAGTAAGAAATGTTTATGATGAATTATTTAGTAGACTATTACGTAAGAAAAAGAAAATTGCCTTATTACTTAATAGTGTAGGTTATGAAATTGTGAATAGGCTACCAAAAGTCGTCATCACAAATAAAATGACTAATTTTGACCCTTCCACATAAACAGAGCCATCTTGGTGTTTGTGTGCTTCATTTTATGTTTTCATTGTAATAATTGACTCATGTACCCAAAAAAAAGAATAGAAGACATATATGAGCAAGTATAAAAGTACGACTTGATATGGACAACATGGTTCTCTATGAGGATATAAGAGCAGGTGCATGGATTTATGAAGTAGTTTCACCGTTATAGTGCGTCAAAATTTTAATTACTTCCTCTCAAGGTTATAAATAGCGTGAAGCGTAGCGTAGCGGCATAGCCAAGTCTCAAGCTTTAGCGTGAGGCATTGCGTCATAGCGTTTTTAAGCGTGATTCAAAGCGGCAAAAAATATTTATAGAGTTGTCAATATTAGTTAACTTCTAGGCTTAAAATTGAGTTATGGAGTTACTAAGCCCGAATAAATACTTGCAAATAAGCTCAAGTCCAATAAATCTCTTAAAATATTTTTTTTAAAAATATCTTAAAAGCTTCAAAAAAAGGCGTCACGCCTTGCGCTATAGCGCGCTATATCACGCCTTATCACGCTTTATTACACGCTACGCCTAGAGACGACGCATTGGCCTGTTTCGTAACGTGGAGGCCACGCCTTGCGCTATGGCGCCGCTATAGCGCGCTTTTTAGAACCCTGCTTCCTCTCTTGGCTCATAATCCTGAGAAATCATCATGCAAGATTCAACACGCAAGATAAGTTTTATTTCAATATCAACTATAAGCCACAAATGCAGTTTCATTCAAGTGGGAAATCCACGTCATGCAATTAAAAGCCACAATAAGGCAAACAGTTATATATATGTAAGATGACGAATACATACAAAAATGCTAAAAATTGTTGAGATATTAACAGTTCCTATAACTTTTCCATGAGATTTTTTTTGGAATGAGAAATATAAAGGGAAAAATGACTCTATTAGTTCCCAACTTTCATTGTTTTCCCAGTCTAAGTACTCTACTATTTTTTGCTATTATCTAATCACTGTACTTTATGTTCTCTCCTAAAAGCTTTACCAAACTTATATATATCATTACAGAAGTTATCTCCCATCGGACTTGCAACATGTTTGAAGGATGTTGTGGCATATGTTGCATGCCAAGTTGTCACCAAATGACCAGATTATGAACCATACGAAGTATTATTCTGTTTAACAAGAGCATTGTTGCAACTGACTTTGCCTCAGAAATGATATTCTCTAAGTACAAAAAATAATGTTTGAACCATTTATAAATTAATTTGATTTATGACAGTGTTTGAAAGAGAAGTTGAGTTTAAAGAGATGAAAAATCAAATAATTGAGTAAAATTTATGTGGCACATACAAATTATGCCATGTGAGATTTATTTTCATGGTTGACATGTTAAATAAAATGTTAATCAAAGTATAGTACCAATAATGTGTCAAAAAATAGTGGAGTACTTAGATTGAGAAAAGTTGTGAAATAAGGAACTGATAGAGTGATTTAGCCCAAATATAAAAGCATATGAAGATATTTAAAAAAAGAAAAACATAATGTTCTAATGCACCTCATAGCCCTTCGAAGGGCCTCGCCGTTGCCATAGTCTTTTATAATCCAATTGCGTTAAATTCCAATCCTTCCTTCACGATGGTTTCATGACTCAACTTCAGCCACGCCACTCCTGTTACAGATGTTAACATGTTGAAGATAATGGCGGTCTCTCCCCCACTAACCATTCAGCAAAACCAACTCTACATGATAATTAATATTTACAAATGAAATAATCAAGCATGTGCATATTTTACGCTTACTTCTAAGCTTACGTAAAAAGTTTGCAACACCGTCCCCAGACCCAAGTATACAAACTTGAGGGATACCTGAAAAAGTTATGCAGTTTAGTCGTTGTTGTTGTATCAGCCATAGATAGTAATGACTAAACGAATGTGAGACTCAGTCAGACGACCACTTCCATGCTTGTTACAGATATGAGCCACTTAGAAACACCTCTCTTATGACTCACTCAACGTGCAAAAAGGGCGGTTTAGTTGATGATTTTTCTGTCAAAAGGGTTGTTTGGTTTGCTGTTAAAGTGGCAATTGCGTTAAATTCCAATCCTTCTTTCACGATGGTTTCATGACTCAACTTCAGCCACGCCACTCCTGTTACAGAGGTTAACATGGTTTGTTGTTAAAGTGGGTGTTTGGTTGCTGATTTTTCCATCATAAAGGGTTGTTTGGTATGCTGTCAAAGTGGGTGTTTGGTTGCTGATTTTTCTGTAAAAGGACTGTTTGGTTTGCTGTTAAAAAAGGTCTTTGGTTATTGTCTTTTGTGCCAAAATGGACTGACATTAAAAGGCTTTGAAAGAAACACAGTGAAGATATAATATGTTAATTTTGTAAAGATGTTACACAAAGAGTAACTCATATATTAGCGTCTTTAAGGACTTTATATGCGAAGTGTCTAACAACCTTTGAAAACATTAAATTTGTGTTTCGCAATCCTAAAAAAAGCGGTTGATCCAATGCTGCATTTATTACTCGAAGAAGATGTGTTTATCCTGACTTCACTCGTACTTTGACGACATCTACATTTTTAAAAACAGGTGATCAGTTTAAAGATCCATTACTCTATGCTATTAGCTTATTTCTTAGTTTTATAGTAACAAACCTTTGCTTGAGCACTTAGAGAGGTCACCAAGTTGACCGTTAATTGTATACGCATCAGAAACATTTGGCGCTCCACATGTTCTTGTGGCTTCCTTAATGACATCAATAGGATTTGTGTCCCACCATCACCGTTATCAAACCGCATCATTTACTAAGACAAGTGCCTTAATCTCAAAAGAAGTATTCTTCTTTTGGAGTTGACCAAATAGTTCAGCAACGGGTTTGGGTCAGAATGGCTGACTTTCATAATATGGGTTGGATCTGGTTTGAACCCATCAATATCTTTTTGTCCATTTCGGTTTTGTTAAAATAACAATCTTTAGTTTTTCAAATTATGATTTAGGGGGGTTTTAAGCATTTGAAAACACTTTAAGTGACTTATGACCCATTTGACCTGTAATTTATTTAGGCAAGTTTTAAAATTTGACCCATTTGGAAAGCAAAACGACCCAAATCAACGTTAACTAATCGATTTGCCACATTTAGCTAGCCCGTCACATACTCCTCACTTAGATTCATAACATAAAATCCATGTTTGGCATCATTTTTTATCTGTAAATTTTGGCTTGCCGTGTTACAACCACAAATCAAGGAATAGAACGGAATACATAAATTGACTAACATAGATTATAAACCATAAACAAAATACTATTCTTTACCTTTAGGTCTCACTTTGTTTCTCGAATGCGGTAACATCCTGGACAAATAATAGAATCTTGTAAATGAGAGCAAGGAATAATGATGCAATCACATCTGAAAGGAAATTTCTTATTTTAGTAACCTCTCCTCGTTCACTTCCACAAAACCATAGAAACTAAACAGATACACAACACAAAAGTATAACTGAAGATAAAGAAAGTTGGAAACTATTTATAAAAACCGTTATCGTAATCATAAATACTGACAAAATAACTCATGTAGCAACTAAGAGGCATTGGGAGCCTCGACTCTATGAAATATCCTTATTGGGTGGTGTTGGTGTGGCTTAAATGACAACACCAAAAAACCACAGTAGAAAGAACAAAGGAGTGTTTTGGATTCGATTCTATCAACACTAATGAGTTCTAAATCTCTTCATGTTATTAGTGAGGGATAACAGAAAGAGTGAAGAGAACAAAAATTTTATGACATCGATAGTTTTTACCTCCTACTTTCTCTTTTGTGTGTAAAAATAGCATGAATTTCAACAACATTATTTTTAGGATGCCTTTCTAATCAGATATCCTCATATCTACTCCAAGTAGATCCTTCACCACTTCATGTGAGACAAACGTAATGGCTATTAAAGGAACCACCTGTTTGACAAATTAAACTTGTGTTAGAAACTTCATAACAGCCGAATGTTATTATATGAAATATATTCCTAATATTAACTCATACTCACCTTCACCGAGTTAGGGACTAATCTCTTGTATAATGCCCAAAAACCCTCGTGGCGAACGGTTTTCCTGAATGCGTCAACCATTCCAGTGTACTCGAATGATGACTTGCCATCCGCTGTAACAACTGAACCTGCATGTTTCCAACCAACCATTTGCATTCTTCGATGGATGACATCAAGAGGATAAGCAACTTGTTTGGTGAAAATGCTCCTGTAAAGATGAATAACATGTATGTAGTTCAGTAGCATTAGCCAGACAAACATTTAGCAGAGAAAATATTATACTACGTATCTATAAAATATGATCACATGGTCCATAAAAGTGTTACTCTTAAATTTCAACTTACGCGATGATAGCCACCAGCATAATTCGTGTTTGACCGAAGGTCATCCATGTTGAAATAATCAACTGATCATGATATGAGAAGCTACAAATAAAGAAGTGAAAATAAACAGAAACGTTGAGTCAATGGTGTTACGAATACATAAGAGATCGGACCCCAAGTAAACAAAGATTACACAACCATTACTTATTGAATGAAAGTATATTAAGTTAGTATAAATACATGTAGACAATTTTATATACAAAAACCCTAATCTCATACAAAACAACAATTCTAAGATAAAGATATACGTAAACATTGAATCAAAACACAACATTATTCACAAAATAACATATTCATCGGCTGTTAAAAAACGTACTCATTAACAATAATAGATTCACAATTACGATCAACATTCAGTAAATCAATAACAATGCGTAAGAATGTAACCAAATAATTTTCTTAATCATCGGTTAATATATATTTAATTACCTGATGAATGAATAACGAAAGTGTAGAAAATATTAATTATGGTTTAGTATGTTTTCTGTTTATATACAAAATAATTTCAAATTTTATTTCATAAGAGAATTTTATTAAGCATGACATATTTGTTTTCAATTATCTATCACAACTTCTAGTTTAGTCTAGTGGTTGGAGTGTTTGTTTGTGGATGACAGAACTTGGGTTCGAATCTTGGCATGGCCAAACTTTTTAATAATTTCCGGAATTTAATGCATTGTGGGTGCCATGTCATCGTTGAGGTGGCGTTCAGTCACTAATTCATATTAATCCAGTCATAGTTAGCCCCATATATAAGTTATAGATTGGTTAATGTTGTTTGATCTTTCTTTCTTGATGCATGGGTCCATTATTTTTATGAAAACGTGTGTGTTTGTATATAAGAGCAAGGGGAATTATGTTTTGTCAATGTCAAACCCAAGTTGACCGGCGCCACGGTGACGCCACTACCCAACTACCCGTCTTAGTTCTAGTGACCTAAGAGCCCCAGGTGTAGTAACACCATAACACCATTTTTTGACTGTCACGTCAGCGCCACATCAGCATAACACCAACACCAACACCACTCTCCTAATCATAACACCAAATAACACCACTCACCTCTTTATTTTCATAAAACCCCCTAAACAATTATTTCATTATTTTAACAAACTAACCATTTCATTCATAATTAAACATACAAATTACATAAAAAAACACATTACGAAATTAAAAAAAAAACATTACGAAATAAAAAAACATTACGAAAAACCGTTCCCTGCACAATACAAATGCAAAACAAACATATATTTGGCAGTTTTTGTCTGTTTTTGGTCATTTAGGTCCGTTTTTAATAGAAAAAGGGATGTGTAATTAAGCGCATACCAGGGGTAAAATGATTTTTTTTAAAACCCCCAACGCGCGTTGGCCGGCCAACGCCGGACCGAACGCCGTTGGGCAACGCCGGACAACGGTGTAGTAACGCCGGCCAACGCCGTTGCCGGCGTTACTACACCTAATACTCTAACTGGCTTACATTACAAAGTGTTTTTGTTTTTTACTTTTAAATTAAGTTTTTGTGATAAGCAGGAGTTTCAGTTAGATACAATGAGTCTTAAAATGGATGTTTTGACTTGCATTGAGTGAATATAGAGGTGGTTGGTGAGGTGACATGACGTGACATACTTTACACCTTGCTTTTAAATGTCTTTTTTGAAAGAAAAAGTTTTTTTTATGAGTTTAGGTAATTGTTCTTGAATCAGTTTTGTCGATGATAGTATATCAATATTAATGGATCAAGCCAACTAATAGCACGCTCGAATCAAGCCCAATACAAACCCGATCAGCATCTACCTTATGGCAGCCTACTTATAAACCAAGGCCACAGTTGGCCTGGTAACTTATCCCCTACGCATGAGTACTCATGTAGGGGACTATTTTCTCCCTACTGTCACTAACGGTTAAGGATGTACCATCCGACACCTGAGCATTAGGGTGCACAACCAGCGCTGAATTGTACGAGCCAAGGAAAATGGTCACACATGTCCTCCTTGTCTGCTCTCGGATGATCAACATGTGGCCTCCCCACAGCCGTTGATCACTCCCAAAAAGGTTTATCTCTAAACCCTAATGCTTCCTTATAAATTGAAAGCATTCACAACTTCCCCAAGTAAGTTCATTCACTTGGCATTAAACTGTTACTCATAGTAACTCCCACAAATTACAAAAGATAGTTTGTTTAAGTGTTACATGCGGTTCATTATCCTAATCATACCATCGGGTCCTTACCGTTCAACACTAGAAACTAAGTAACATAACCATCTTAAATCTTTTCTTAAATGAGATTTACTATGTTACGTAAATATGACACCATCCGTTAAAGAGATGATACAAAACAACCACAAATTTTAAGCTTTTTTGCCACTTTTCGTAGAAAAAAACTTAGAACATCACTCTCTCTTCTTTTTTTCACTCAGTTACTTAACCAAAAATGACTGGTGACAACCCTCCCTCAAATTTCAGAACCAACAAAGGACGACTCTAGACCTCTCCAAGTGGAAAACCTCACTTACCCTAAGGAAAACAAATAAATTCCAAAAAATGAGGGTCATCAGTCAGAAAGAAGCCTTAGAAAAAACTATTATAAGAGGCGCATGCAACACATGACCACGTCAACTTGCTAACAACACCCTCCCATGATGAATACCAAGCTCTCGGGCTTACTTTTCAAGTACAATCTCCTCAAGAAATCAAGAAGTTGGACAACTCTAGAGGTCCTAGGATATGGTCTTAGAAAAGCAACCTCCACAGGTTTAGGTTAAACAAAGGGCTAAGGCCTAGGGTTAAAAGGAGAAACAAGAAAAGCTTCATCCAAGCCACGCCGACTGCTTCATCTCACTTAAAACAACTAGAAACAAAAAAGGTTTGCTAGTTTCTAGGTAAACACAAACTCACCTATCTATTTTTTATCGCATTCCCATTTACCTATAAGCCCTAGTGCACTACACAGCCCTGACATCTAGGCTAGCATACCTATAGACCTAGTTCAAAGAGACACCCTAGAACTATCACCCAGCTCAGGCCCCCAGAGTAGCCTTTTCCCTATCTCGGGTAAGCAAATAACAAAAAACCTCATAAGGGGGGGAGGGACACAACAACATTACCTTAGATTACTAAACCCCAATCATATTAGGTTTGACACCCCCAGGGTATAACCCATCACATGTGCACCCGAACAAACACACATTGGAAACACACCCAGGGTCGTAGATATTCAAGGGCTGAATTAGGACATTCCTGAAGAACAAGTTTGGAGTTTTCACATGATTCAGTCATGGCACTCAGGTAGTAAAAGAGGTAGTGAATTTATGGAAAACTGCTTACATGTCTCATTACGAAGCATTCTATGGGATGCCTTCATCCCATCGTCTGAACCGATTATCATCACAACAATGATAGCCTCATATAGAGTCAGTAGGATATACATAAAGAGAGGACGTTCAATTGACATAATGTATGAACACTACTTCAACAAACTACCTGAGCACATCAGGTCGCGCCTCAGGCCACCTACAACACCAATAATTGGTTCTCAAGCGAGAGATCCTACCCTGAAGGCGTAGTTGATCTTGCCCTTATAGTCGGATCACATATACCGTCAAGGACACTCATGGTGCAATTCCATATTGTCAAGTCCACGTCCAAGTACAACGTCATACTCGGAAGAACAGCCATCCAGAAGCTTAGTATGGAGGTATCAACAATCAAGTCAGTAGTCGAATTCCCTATAGTAGCAGGAACCACGACAGTTAGAAGCGACTACCCTGGCATAGACGCAAGCTTAACAACGGCCATAGAGGAAGGCAACATACGGGAGATCGCATGGGAACCTATTACAAGGGACACTATCAAGGAGCAGAAAGTCATCATCAACCCGGAATACCCAAATCAGCCCATCACAATCAGTGTCGACCTATCACTTCATGTGAAAAACCAGCTCGTTCAACTATTAGCAAACAACCTCGATGTCTTCGCCTGGAAGCCCTCAGACATGACCGGCGTTCCCAGGGAACTAGCTAAACATAGCCTAGGCCTAAACCAATACGCAATCGTTATTCGACAAAAAAGGCGTTGTTTTTTGCTTGAACGGTCTCGCGCTATGGATTCTCAGGTCACTGACTTAATCCAGGCTGGCAATCTAACCGGTCTAGTACCAAACCTGAGTCGCAAACCCCGTGATGGTCAAGAAAAGAAACGGTACATAGCGTATGTGTGTTGACTTTACCAACCTAAACAAGGCATGCCCAAAAGATAACTACCGTTAACTCCAATTGACTAGAAGGTGGAATCCTTAGTTAATTTCAAATACAAATGCTTTATAACACCTACAAGGGTTACCATTCAAATCCTAATGAAGATATTTGATGAAGAGAAGACAGCCTTCTACACCAACCAAGGGTTATTTTATTACACTAAGATACCATTTGGTCTCAAAAACGTCGGCGCAACCTATCATGCACTGATAGAAAAGGAGTTCATAACTCAAATCGGCGTTAACCTAGAAGCATATGTCGACGATATGGTTATCAAGAGCAAGACATAAGATGCCCTAAGACACTACATCATTGAAACATTACAAAACCTCCGACGGATCAACATGAAGCTAAATCGATCTACGTGTAGTTCAAAGTCGAAGATGGTCAATTCATGGGACACATCATCGACGCTACAGGAGTCAGGGCAAACCCCAAGAAGATTCAGGCAATCCTAGACATGAAACCACCCAAGAACCTCACGGAAGTACAAATCCACAATGGGAAACTCGCAACTCTTAGCCAATTCCTATCTCAAGCATCAGAAAAACAACTACCATTCTTTAAAGTCTTGATTAAGTGTAACAAAAACAAAGTATTCAAATGGACTAATGAAGCTCAGGCGGCATTCCAGGACCTCAAGATATTCCTAACCGAGCTACTAACCTTGACCGCTCTGAACCCTGGTAAAACCCGCACCCCGTATCTTGCAGCCTCTCAGGAAGCTATCGGTTCAGTGTTGTTGGTAGAAAGAAACAAGGTTTAAAAGCCGATCTACTTCTTTAGCAAGCTCCTGCAAGACGCACAAGCCAACTACCCTCCACTCGAGTAGCTCTTATTTGCGATGTTATTGTAATCCAGTCGATTTAAGTAGTACTTCGAGGCTTACTCGATACATGTCATGGCAGAATGTTAAAATGGGCAATCGAGTTGGGTGAGTTTGAAATAACTTTCGGATCTAGGCATGATGCGGCGGGTTGTAACACCGAAGTTTTACAACCCTCCTAGGCAGAGTGCATAATCGTTGTAGTGTAGTATAGGCAACACTATGTGGTTGATCATTCTCCAGGCGAGTATAGAGGTAGATTTGAAATGTATGTTACTAAGGTCTAAGGTTGAGGGAAGATTATTTTTATGTTATTATGTTTTTTAGAATGCAAGTAAAACCCAATATTTGAGAGAAGGGGTTTAACTAAATTAAACCACTCTTAAATATGCAAGAAATATAAAAGTGGTGGGGTACTTGTATAGGTAAACAAACATGCTCACTTTAGATGCACTACTTCCTAGTTATTCTACCTAATCTATCGTGTTGTCACTCCATTGATAGTGTAATGTGAAGTATTCCTTAATTCGATTTCTGGTCGGTCAGGCCCGCGTCTATATAATCACCTAAGTAGGCTATACATATCGGATGTCTACCTACCAAATAGTTAAACCATGTGCAATAAATACTCGCCTAGATTAGCTACATAAGACATAGGGTTCGTTTATTAGTTACGTTTTAGTAAATGTCTAGCTACGGTACAACATGTAACTAGTTTTCTACTACATAACGCGTACACCACTAGCAAGAAACAATAGATCAAGTATTATAACTAGGTTTCATGCAATCCTAAGCAAACACTAATTAATTTAGCCTAACATGTTAAGAATAAGCAAAGATAAACAATAAATCAAACAACTAGAAGACATCATGATTGAATGATTAAAGATTGAATAACTTAACTTTATGAGTTTATGAAGTAATAAGGGCATAAAAAGCCCTAAAAATCGTCTAAGTATCAACTCCAAAAGACTCTCCAAAGTTCCAAACATTTTAATGAAAATAATGCAATAATATATATAGAGTTTTCACTCTGCCGACGTCAGGTTATGGTTATGACGTCATCACCTCGTCGTCTTTGATTTAGGGTTAATTTACATCGCCTCATCCTGACGGTGTCACAATGATCCTGACACCGTCCCTTGATGGTTTTGACGTCGTGATGGAGACCGTCAGGATTTACTAGGTCGTCAAAATTGATTTATTTTTAACACTTTCTGGGCACTTTGGTGAAGGCGTCAGAAAGGTGGTCACGAAGCTCAAACATGTCTTTTGTCTTTGTTTCTTCTCCAAATCGAGTCCAACTCACGTATATTCCATTTAAGTGCTTCCCTAGTACCTATAACACTAAAAGAAAGGATTTAGTGCAATAAAATAGCATATTTGCATGATTTTAAGGGTTAAATGACCCTGAAAAAGTGAATGAAATTGCACCTCATTAATATCCCTACACTTGGGATTTGCTTGTCCTCAAGTAAATGAGATTTTTTACCTAATAAATAGTAAAATCAGGAGTTTTTCCAGTTTCAAGAGCATAAAAATATACACTAGCACCTCACATAAGTGTTTAGATTCTCTCATCTCTCGAGAGTTTTTCCAGTTTTAAGAGCATAAAAATTTCACTCACTGCTTGTCATAGCATATAGATTACCATAAGCTTGGTAAAGGATCAAACCTCCACCACTTTGGCGTAAGCACCTAGAATTCACTATCAAAGAGGTCTTTACAAAGGGTTGTAATGATAGGCGAAGGGTATGGAATACATGGTAAGGGACAATGGGTGATATTTATCAGTAACAAGCTAATCATTCACAAACCTATATGTATAAACAAGGCGTTGCTAAGCCAAGACTCGAGAAAACATATACTAAACGTAAAAAACTCTACATCAAACTCTTTCTTTTGTTTTCTCAACACTTTCTTGACTTAAACATAGGCAGGATGGCAGTCCGTATATCTATCACATTTTTCTGCTTTTTTCATTTTTTTAGTTTGTTTGATTTTTTGATTTTCTTTTTTTTATACACTTTGACTCTGCCATCATTAATCGGCTGAAATGAAATAAATAATATACATGATTCGGAATTTATAATTACATCCATACACTTGAGTTTTTTAATAACACATAATACACTAACTAATCACCCGAATTAACAAGATCAATAAACATAGAGTACATTGAGCACAAAGGGGTAATAAATTGACTTACTCTCCATTTCTCCATAAAATAAAACTACTATGAATTCCAATCGTCTCAAAACTGTATACACAACCAAATCACTCGACTTAGCAACCATGTAATTAAGCATACAATAAATTAGGGTTAAACAAAGTGATCAAATTAATGTACTAAAAATGAGTACATACAAGGGAGATAAGGCGATTTGAGTATAACATTTAAGTGGAATGTAAAAGAATGCTCTTTAATAATACTCCAGAATCCACTGGAAAATCATGAGAACCGCGAAAAAGATAGGCTCAGAAGGGTGCACTACATGTATCTTTCACTAAAACTGAGTGCATAGCAAGGGTGTGGGGTAGTTAGATGACCAATGAGATCATCGTAACTATAAGAAACGTAAGCTAAAAACGGGGTTAATCCTAATGGCTCTTATCACTTAGTAAATCTAAATCACACAAATGCGATCTCACTAGCGGTATCAGGATGAATCACTAAAACAAGTTCTAGAATCTTGTTAGGTCTTGTATTTAGGATCAATAAGCAATAGAGTGTGTGTTTAGGTTTTATGTATGTGTTTATTCTAGAGAGAGAAAGATAGAAAGTAGAGAGAGAAAGAATGATGAGGAAGATTAGAGAAAAGATAGAAATGGGATTAGAAGACACACCCACTAATGAGGTGGTGGTGGGGTATTTATACCTAATTACAAGGAAGAGCAAGGAGCTCTTTGTTTCTTAACTTTTAGCTATTTGTCAGGTCTCGTGACTTTATTTAAGTCACGAGCCTATCACCTAACCTATTACACAATATTATTTCTCTATTTATTACAAGACATTTATCTCTATAAGATCGTCACTTTTATCATTCCTAACAATCTTCCCCCAAGGGACGATCATTGAGATCTCTCTTTGATTGCATTAATGATCATCATTTTCTTATTCGTAGCAATCTCCCCCTAAAGGATGATCATTGAGATCTCTCTTGTGACCTTGATCTTTAATCTTTAATGCTCGTTTATCTTGAGTCTTGATGTGTAATAGTGGTCTTGTTCCAATCATGCTCTGTTCCAATCATGCTCTAGTGATCTTGATCTTGATCTTTCCATTTTCCTTTTTGTCTTTGCCTTTGAGATCTTTTCATATCATCATTCTTTACCGTGAATCCATCTTGATTTATCTTTTAAAGCTTATTTCAAAGATCTTAAATCATATAAAACACAAAAGATTTATCATCATAGATCAATTTTTTTTAAGTCTTGCTTCATTTTTTAACTGTACGAAACTAAAAGAAAGTCATGAACAACAAGTGTTCATATCTCATCTTTGTTTCAATTTGATAAACGAAAAAGAAAAATACAAAAACAAACCTACTTGTGAATATTCAATCTTTGGAGCTTAGAACGAATCAATTTTGTAGTCGAAAGGCTTTGTTAGCTACGTGAGATTTAAACAAGTTTTGTTGTTGTGATTCAAAGGTTGAGTGGGTTTATACTTGATACAGTTAACAAATAAGAAAGGTGATAAGATTTTTTTGTGACTATGATATAACAAAGTGTGAGAGAGGCATGGGATAAGTTTTGTATGTTAGCTAGGGTTATGGCTGAGTAGTGATAGAAAAAGAAAAGAGAGGCAGGTTCGTTTTATCAAGAAAGAAGTGTCAAGGGTTAAAGTGTGTATCAATTTTATATCTAGTTTTTAGGTTAAAACTTGAATCGGGCCTTTGTCCATCGTCAATAAAAAAAAGGTTGGGCTGGGAAACATTTTTACTAAGATAGGCCGAGTATGGTTGTAGACAAGTTTGGGCCTGATTTTATTTTATTATATTGATAACGTTTTATCAACATTGTCGGAATTCGTGTGTCCAATTCATGTGTATAAGTTTGATAATTCTTATGTACAAGTGTTAACTATCATAGTAGGGTCGATTACTCTGTTAATAATTCTTGGCTGGCCAAATATTGTGTGTGGTATCTGTGATTGAGAGGGGTAATGAGATAAATTTTTGAGATATAATTGTTTCAATCTCTATTTTAATTGCGGATAGATTTTCTACAATGATTGATAATTTGGTTTGAATTTTTGGGTTTGTGTTGAAATTTACTTGGGTTCGTTGTGCTAAATCAGGAAAATGGAATCAAATGAGAAACAACAATCATTTGCTCAAAAAGTCCAACAACAAAACACGACTTTGATTAGTCTGCTTGAGTTGTATAAGGAAAGAGTTCGGGTTTTGGAAAACATCAAAAGGGATAACAATTATCTCAACGAATTTCTTGAGGCTGATAGACAAGCAAAACATTTCAATCAACAAGCTCAGTCTCAATTTATTCGTGATCGAGATATCATTCAAGATCTAAAACAACAACGTGATAAATTGGACTTAGCTGTTATTGACTATAAAAGAGAAAAAGAGGAATATCAAAAGACACAAACGATTTTCAATCAAACACAACATGACAAAGAGGAAAAATATCTTAATGATATTCTTCAGTTACAAGCTAAAGTCAAAGATCTTGAAAACGTTGTTTGTAAAATGGGCAAATCAACTGAAACACTTCGGTTGCTTATAAATGAACAAAAAGCTTTTCGGGACAACTTACGGAAGTCAGGATTGGGATATAACGGTCCTTATGTTCTTTCACAAGCTTATGCTAAAATTCCTAAGTTGTATCGTGCTTATGAACTCCGTGATGAGAATGAACAATTGCATGTGTTTGATTCTGATGATACTCTTGAGGATGCTGAAAAGAGTCGATTAAAAATGAACGAGTTTCAAAATGATGAAAAAGTTCAAGCGTTAAATATAAAACCAATCGATTACGGAAAATGGAACAAACTTTATGACGATTTTGTTCCTCAAAAAGAACTTTCTGCTGAACAAACATATTTTCCATCATCTTTTATATCTTCTGAAAAAGTTTCTTATGAGACAAAACCAAGCATGGCATCAATGCCAAGTGCAAATACAATGCTTGTGGATTAGAATGTAATGGAAAATGTTTTCAAAAAATTGTTTGAGTTACTAGAAAAGAATTGTAAACGAGAAAGCATTTTCTATACGTCTAAAGAAGAACTTCAATTAATCGATGTTTGTGTAGAAGCGAAATCAATTCTTCGAGAATGGCATGTCTATTTTGAAGTCTTTCAGAATCGATTTAAAAAAGATATAAAAGAAATAAAAGATGTTTTTGTTTCAGTGGAAAATAATCTTGATGAAACTTTCAAACAAAATGAGCTTTTAAAAGACTAACTTTTGGAAGCATCCTTAGCTGAAGATATCAAGAATCTTGTCATAAACTCTTGTGTGGAAATAAGGAATCAAGATTTACATGATGAAACTGAAAGAATTTCAAAAGAGTCAAAAGATATTTTAAATGAGAGTAAAACAGCTGATACGGGTTGTAATGATGCATTTGAAGTCACACAGGAATTGTCAAAAAGAATTGTTGAATTGGAAAACGATTTGTCAAAATTTAAGGCAAAGAGTATTGCTTTTGAAATCGCACTTCAGCACAAGTCTCGAGAAAATATTTATTTGAAAACATCGCAAAAAGAAAATGAGAATTTTATGGCATCATTACAAAACGAGAATGCTCATTTGAAACAGACTTATAAATATTTGTTTGATTCGGTTCAAAGGTCAAGAGTTGAGACTAATGAATGTGATGAAGTCAAAGTTAAGGTCGATTTTGATGAGATTAAAACTAAAACCATTGAGTTGGAATATCGAGTGGCGTCATTAATAAAGTAGAATGAACGCTTGAAGTTGACTTACCAAAGTTTGTTTGATTCAATCAAGAAGTCGCGAGGTCAAACAAAAACTTCAAATGTAACACAAAATGAAGCAGAAAATCCAAAGTTTCAATTATTTGAATTTGCTG
Source organism: Tanacetum coccineum (assembly GCA_026074375.1). NCBI lineage: Eukaryota > Viridiplantae > Streptophyta > Magnoliopsida > Asterales > Asteraceae > Tanacetum > Tanacetum coccineum. The sequence continues at coordinate 20,251 of BQNB010105293.1, forward strand.
AAACAAAGTTTAATAACATTTTTGGCAAGATTAAATTTTTCAAAAAGAAGCAATTGGATATTTCTGATCTTCACAAGGAATCGGGGGAGAAACAAAATCTTTTTGAAAACGAAACAAGTGTTTTTCAAATAAAGATTGATGAGCTGGAAAAGTCTTTAGCAAAACAAATAAAAGAAAATTTTGATTTGTTGATAAAAATCGATAATTTTGATAATGTTTTCGCTGATGAAGAAAAAAGGGCAACATTGGGAAAATTGAATGCTTTTGATATGAAAATTATGATTTTGAATCAAAGGTTATTCATCTCGAAAAAATCATTGCTCAAAAGTCAAAATATTTTGATGATGTCAATCTTGAATTGTCGAACATAACAGCCAAATTTCAGGCGTATTTTGAAAAACTTGAAAAAACAAAAGTTGTTCTTGAATGACAATTGGCTCGTAAGGTTGATGATTCTAAAGCCGAAAAAGATCGATTTTTGAAAGAAATTAATCATTTAAGGACTCAACTTGAAAATCTGAAAGGGAAGCGTGTGGAAACAAAGTTTGATAATTCTTCAATTTTGGGAAAACCACCGTTACTTAACAATGAAAGAGATCAGCTTTTGAAACAAATTGCATCTTTGGAATCAAAATTGGCATCACAAGATATTCGTTCTTGTCAAAAAGAATATCATGAGTTGAGAACTTCGTATAATGCTTTAAAAGTGAAGTTTGATTCTCTTAATCGGAAAAAATGGAACATCAATGTTTCAAAATCTTCAAAACCTAAAGAAAGTGTTTCGGAAAAGGTTCACACGGGTGAATCCTCAAAAACATCTTTAAGAAGGGTTTCTCAGTTTACAACCTATTCTTTACAAAAAGATAGGAATCTTTCTAAAATATCTCAAAGTTTTGAACATTTTTTCCTCAAAAGGGTTTTAAGACAAGAGCTTCAAATACAAAGAATCAATCTTTTGAAACATCACACTCTTGTTTTACACCGGTAAAACAAGTGTGGAGACCAATTAAGGAATCTCAAACTTTTAAAGCATCTACTTCTCAAAAGAGTTTTAAGACAAGTACTTTAAAAGGAAAGAATCAAGATTTTGTTACTCTACATTCTCGTTTTACACCGGTAAAACAAGTGTGGAGACCAAAGCAAAGTCATTCAAAATCTTTCAAATATTCCAAAACAGAAATGCTTTTGATACAACACAAGAATGACTCGGTTTTAAAAAACAAAAACAGTGGAAGATTTTCAAATGGTTCAAAAATGAATTTGCAGACTAATACACCCATTGTTAATAACAAATGGAAATATTCTTCGTCAACAAGATTTAAAAATCCTCAAGAAACACCGAGTTTCAATAATCAATGGAAAATCAAAAGGAATTTTAAATCTCCGTTGATTCCACGAGAGTTGTTTTCAAATGAAACACCGATTTCAAGCCCTCGTTGGAATTCAACATCTTTACATCGAATTGACACAACTTTAAAATGGTTTTCAAAACTTGGCAAACCCGTGAGCACCGTGCTTAAATGGGTTCCAAAGGTTGTTGTCTAAATTCGATGTCAATGGCTTGTAATCATTTCAGATTGCAACCCGTGCCTCAAATAAAAGGAAAATGTACATTTCAGTGCATTTATCCTTAACAACGAAAAGAGAAATCTTTTCGGTTTTGAACTATTCAAACAAAACATTCAAAGTTTTGTAGCTCAAGTCAATGGTTTGTAATCAAATGTCAGATTACAACCCGGTCTTCAAATAAAAGGAAAGTGTACGCTTAAGTGCGCTTTTCCTTCAAAAGAAGAGAAATCTTCTTGTGTTGAGCAAAATTTATTCAATTTTTTCACAAAGATTTTCAAAATCTTTTAAAAATTTGCTCATTAAAATGGCTTGTTATTAAATTTCAGATAACAACCCGGTTTTCAAATAAAAGAAAAGTGTACGTTTCAGTGCACTTTATTTTCAAAAGAAGAGAAATCTTCTTTGTCCCCGAGCAATTTTTTATCAAAATCTTTTCAAAAGGTGTGCTCGAGACATACAACTTCTAAGTAAATGTCAACTTAGGACTCGTTCTTCAAATAAAGGAAAGTGTATATTTTTGTGCATTTATCCTAACAACGAGAAGCTTTCACCTTCTCGGACTTGAGTTTCGCTCAAGTAAATGCTTTTGAAAATGTTGAACATAATTTTTCAAGATTTTATAAAAAAAAATTCAAAATCTTTCAAAAATTCTCGATACTTTGAAAATTCGAATCATTTTTATAAATGGATAAATTATTGAGGGGGAGTTTTAAAAAATTAAATGCCTTTAATGTTGTTGGATACATCTCATAAAAGTCAAAATTTATGTATCCAAAACATTCGGTAGATTCAAAAGTGGTTCTTCAGTGACATACTAAGGCATCTCAACTCTATCCCTCAATATAATTGTGGTGGCATACAAAATGAAGTGTTTTATTATTGAGGGGGAGTATAAAGGAAAATGTTTTGAACAAATGATTAATAATCGATATAAAAAATAGTTGTTGTCAAGTGTGTTTATATCGATAAGCGTACAAATGGTGAAGATTGTGTCTGATTACGACCGTTTCCTGAATTTAATAGGATGAGGAGTGAGCAATCTACTGACCATTCGTTTTAGATATCGACATACTTTGACACAACTAGTTTTTCAAATTTGTTTAGAACATTCTGAAAGGTTCCAAATCATAATCATACTATATCCGTTTTCTCCCATGTGTTTTAAAATTTTCATATAGCTATTTTAATCCATTGATATCAAAAATATCTCATGGTATGCTATTTTTTAGGGGGAGAAAATTAGATTAAAATGTGATCAAGAAAGATAAATGTTTAAGTGTGTGGAATAACAAAGTGATCTAAAAGACTCAATGTGCAATCAACTCTTTCCTCCTTGTGCAAAAGAATTTTGAATATCAATGCACATGTGTAGGGGGAGTATTTCTAAAAAGTGAAACTTTCAAAGTGTTAAATGTTTTGATTTATATCAAACACTTTGATTGATTTTCAAAAGGTTTTATGGTTCTGATCTTAATACCCATCAACCAACTACCTCATGATGATCAAAGAAGAAATAAGGTGGTAAGGTTAGGTATTATCCTATGATCTAACCAGAACCAGAAGGATCTACCCAGGAACATTCCATAGATAGAATAAAAGTCCTTAGGTATGATAGAGTTGAATGTGAATGGGAATAATGTCAACTAAAGCATGAGCTATCATTGGAACAATCACAATAAGATGATAGTAATGAAGTCTTGGTAGACATTGAAGGTGTTGAAGAATGAAAAAGAAATGTATGGACAAAGGGTGAAAAGAAAGAAGCCCTCCACAAAACTTAGGCAGAAACCGGGTCAATACATAATCTATCGAATAT
>BQNB010105294.1:0-14361 GCA_026074375.1 Tanacetum coccineum
AAGGGCATTACAAGAGTGAGTGCTCAAAGTTGAAGAATCAGAATTATGATAACTAAAAGGGAAATGAAGGAAAAGCTCACGGGGACCCTAACGTCGTTATAGATAATGATAATGCTTAAGGAAAGATTTTTCCTGCCTTGCATAGTGAGACCTAAGTCAAAGCCTTCTTAGACTGTATCCCCTAAGAGATTTGCATTAGTATTTTCTTATGAATTTTGTTCTATTGTGTGGATGTTTTTAAATTCTCTATTAATTCATGGGCTATGACGATTTTATCAGTTACACTACTTAAATTGTTATTGTCTTATAAACCATTTCACTATCATTTTATAAAGTATTTTGCTATCATCTTATAAACTCTTTTGCTATCATCTTATAAAATAGTTTGTTGTCACCTTATAAACTACTTTGCTTACATTTTATGAACTGTTTTCCTTCTTTATAAACCGTTTTGGGCTACTACCTTGTAAACAACATAGTTTATACCATTTAACTCAGAGAAATGTAACACTAATTTGACAAAAATGAGCATTGCATCGTTAGTCCTTAATTATACATAGCCTGATCACTTATGTCTAATTCAGGAATGACCATGCTATGCTGAGGGTAGTCACCCTAAAAATTTTTGTCAAAATTAATTTTAACTTATATTCCCAAAAAGCATAAAAAGTTTATGCGTATGCATAAGTTGTGCATGTCATGGCGTTCATATTAGTAAACACCGTAACTAAGTATACTTTTACACCACTAGTCACCCTAGGACAATCCACCAACGAGTATGGTCATAATTAGGGAATTGTGTAAACCAAACCCTTCAACGTCGACTGTAATTCCGTGAGAACTAGGTAGGAATAGACGACATCATTGGTATAGACTGGTTTTATCGAAAAACAGTACCATTGATTGAACGTTTGTGATGAAAAGCTCGTTGTATTCCATATGAGATGAAACCTAACTATTCGAGGCGATAGATGTAGATCTAGCTGAATATCAAATACCAGCATCAAAACACATAATATCAGACAAAAAAGTTGCCATTGTGATCCTTTGCACCTATACAAGGTGAAGAGACTAAGAGATAAGTAAAAGAGAGGTGACTTTGAGGATGTGCCCTATTGATTAGGATTCGAGAAGTCGTTTCCTAAGGATTTGGCCTGGAACTCCCACCCATAGAAAGTTCGAATTTTAAATCCGTCTTAGTGCCTGGCCTGGAGCGGTACCACCTTAAGACTACCCTATGAATCGGAAATACAAGAACTATCTAGTCAACTGCAAGAACTGGCCGACAAAGGATTTATCAGGCCAAGTACCTCACCCTAGGGAGCTCTGGTTCTATTTGTTAAGAAGAAGGATGGACCCTTCAGAATGTGCATTGACTATCGTGAACTGAACAAGTTAACTGTGAAGATTTTCGATATCCGCTACCGAGGATTAATGATCTTTTTTATCAATTGCAAGGCTCGAATGTTTACTCCAAGATCGATTTACGATCAGGTTACCATCAACTTCAGGTCAAAAAGGAAGATATCCCAAAGACGGAGTTTAGGACTCGCTACAGTCACTACAAGTTTCAAGTAATGCCTTTTGGACTGACCAACACACCAACAGTATTCATGAATCTGATAAACCAGGTGTGTAAACTGTATTTGGATAGATTTGTGATTGTATTCATAGATGACATTTTAATTTACTCTCGAAGCAAGGAAGAGCACGAGGAGCATTTGAGGCTAATTCTGGAATTGCTCAAGAAGAAGGAATTATAAGCCAAATTCTCAAAGTATGAATTTTTGATCCCGACAGTGCAATTTCTTGGTCACGTGATTGACAGTCAAGGTATTCACGTTGATCCTGCCAAAATAGAATCCTTCAAGGATTGGGAAGCACCTAAGACTCCGATAGAAATTCGTCAATTTCTAGGTCTTGCCGGTTATTACTGAAGATTCATTAAAGGTTTCTCAAAGATTGTCAAACCGTTGGCCAAACTGACTCAGAAGAATGTAAAGTTTGAATGAGAGGAAAAGGAAGAGTCATCATTCCAACTACAAAAGTAGAAGATTGGTAGTGCACCAATCCTATCCTTACCTAAAGGAACTGAGAATTTTATGGTTTATTGCGATACTTCACATAAAGGATTAGGAGCCATGTTAATGCATAAAGAAAAGGTTATAGATTATGCCTCTCTACAGCTTAAGACTCATGAAAAGATTTGCACCACTCACGACTTGGAATTAGGAACTGTAGTGTACGCTCTCGATATTTCGAGACATTACTTATATGGTACGGGGTGTACTGTGTTTACCGATAACTAGAGTCTTGAGCATATACTTGACCAGAAGGAGCTCAACATGAGGCAGCTTCGATGGATCGAGTTACTCAGTGATTACGATTGTAAGATTTGTTATCATCTAAAAAACATGAACATGGTGGCAGATGCTTTAAGCCGAAAGGAACGGATAAAACCACTACGAGTTAGAGCCTTAGTTATGACAATCAGTTTAAACCTTCAAACTCAGATTTTGAATGCTCAAGCCGAGGCAATTGAAGAAGAGAATTTCAAGGAAGAAAATATTCGTGGCATGAACAAGGAGTTTAAAACTCGTCCTGATGGAACCCTTTGTATTAAGAAACATAGTTAGTTTCCACGATTTGGCAGATTGAGGGATTCGATTATGCATGAATTGCATAAGTCTAAGTACTCTATTCATCCTGGATCCAACAAGATGTACCACAACCTGAAGAAGTTGTATTAGTGGCCTAATATGAAAGCAGAAATCACCACCTATGTCAGCAAGTGTTTGACATGCTCAAAAGTATAGGCTGAATATCAGAAGCCGTCTAGTTTATTGGTACAACCTAAAATACCTTAATGGAAGTGGGATAAAATCACCATGGATTTTATTACAAAGCTACCCAAGACATCAAGTGGTTACGATACGATTTAGGTAATCATTGATCGTCTCACAAAATCTACACACTTTTTACCAATGAATTGGAGACTGATACAATGGAGAGACTAACGAGACTCTACTTGAAAGAAGTGGTCTCAAGGCATGGAGTGCCAGTCTTTATCATCTAAGACCGAGATAGCATATTTACATCCCATTTCTGGCAGTCGCTCCAGAAGGCTTTGGGTACTCGTTTGGATATAAGTATTGCATATCATTCGCAGACCGACGAACAAAGTGAAAGATGAAAAGAACACACATCAAACTCTTCTGAACGATTTATTTTACATCTTGCGATGATAGATTTTCGGTAAATGGTTTATGGACAGACATTTTACAGCTAGTGGAGTTCTTTTGTACAAACAACACACCACACACACACACACACACACCAAGGTTGCACACACACACACACACGGCACTTATACTATTGCACCTTTTGAGGGACTTTATAATTGTAAGTGTCTATCACCTGTCTATTGGGCCGATGTCAGAGATAGCCAGCTCACTGGCCTAGAGATTATTCATGAAACGACTAAGAAGATCATTCAAATCAAGAGCAAAATTCAAGTCGCGGGTGATTTCTAGAAGAGTTACACCGATGTGAGGCGTAAACCTCTAGAATTTTAGGTCAGAGACAAAGTTATGTTAAAGGTTTGACCTTGGAAGGGGGTGATATGTTTGGGTAATCAGGTAAAGTTAAACCCGAGATATATTAGACCATTCAAGGTTTTAGTCAAATTTGGAATCGTTTCATAGAGACCAGAACTTCTTCAACAATTAAGCAAGGTGCACAGTACGTTTCATGTGTCAAATCTAAAGAAGTGTCTGTCCGATGAGTCACTCGTTATCCCGTTGGAAGAAATCCAAATTGATGACAAGCTTCATTTCGTTGAAGAGCCTGTAGAAATTATGGGCCGAGAGGTCAAGCGGTTGAAGCAAAGCCGCATACCAATCATCAAGGTTCGATGGAACTCTAGAAGAGGTCCAGAGTTATGTGGGAGCGTAAAGACCAACTTTATAGCAAAAATCCACACCTCTTCACCAACACCACTCTGGTAGACAACGCAAACTGAATTCCGGGATGGAATTCTTTTAACATGGGGAGACTATGACAACTCGTACTTTTCAGGTTAATACTTTATGATAAACTTGCAATATTTCTATTTTGAACGATTACATACTTGAATTAACCTAAAACCGAGAAGTTATTCCGTACATTGCAAGAAACGTCTTCGTACGTGCACCGGATTTAGACTAAGTTTAGTCTACACATTTATAGCATGTCATTATCACCACATTCATGTATTACAAGTTTCATGCATTTTATTTTATAAGTTTTACGTAAACTAGTAACGTATATATTTTGTGCATGCATGTAATGTATATATTACCACCTTTTTAAATAATACTTACAAAATACCTTCTAGAAACAATTAGCAAGTTTGAAAAATATTTTTCCCTCCCCCTCTCCTTTGTGTCATCCACCCAACCCACACACAAAACCCATACCAACTGGAACTCTAGAAGAGGTCCAGAGTTATGTGGGAGTGTAAAGACCAACTTCGTAGCAAAAATCCACACCTCTTCACCAACACCACTCTTGCTTTACTTCCTATTATCCAAGCCATGTAAGTGTCTAGTTAATACTTCCACTAGTTAATCAATAAACTAGCCGCAGCAACCAACACCATCATACACGAGATTGGATTTTGATTTTGTTCAAGTATTTTCCTAAGAAGATTAAGGGTTTTGGTGTATAAGTGTTCAAGTATTTGGGTTGATTGTGTGTAATATTTGTTAAATCTCATTTCATCCTCTAGTTAAGGTGCTCATATTCATCTCTTAATTTCATTTCATATATTTAAGTTTTCATCACTACATTTATGTAGTTATATCACCACTAGGTTTGTGTTAAGTATTTTTCTAAAAGAAACTAGTAAATATCTTGAATATGTTCTTGTGAAAATAATATGAAATAGATAATAAAAATATGGATCGACACTTGTTTTACATATTCTAGTCATTTTATATAGTATTTGTTGATATTATGGCTTTTTTACTAAAATGGTTGTTCATAAATTTAAACTAGTTAAAGTGTAATATATGTTTATGTTATTGAATATATTGCTGTTCTTGATAAATTGGTGGAAGGGATTAGATTAATATGGAGCTGTTGTTGTGATGGTGAAATGATAAAAATTGGTGGAAAGGACTAGGTTATTATAGAGTTGTAATTTGTGGTGAAATTAAGTGGTAAAACGGAAAATATATACTTGTTGTCTGAATTTGTTCTAGGTGTTTTCGAACACTAAATCTAATTTAGAATAGCCGAGGCCTTGAAAAGAGATAGTAGACTTAAATACCTACACGTGGATATGAAATTCATCAAAATCCAACTTAAAACAAGCAAGTTATGACCAAATGAAAAATCGGGTAAAAACTAGTCATTTTTCTGGAAAACTATTTTTGTAAAAATGCATTCTGACCAGAATCTTTCGTCACATTTTTGACCCATTTCTGGTCCGAGTCGGGAGAAGCTCATAGAAGACTTTTTGTAGCCCTTTGACTTACGTAAAAACGTATTACTCGCCCGCGTCGTGAACCTTTGTTACGAAGGAGTTACGGCTTTTTAAAGTGTGGACCAGAATCTAAATTCTTATTAAAAGTGAGCTGTTCGAAAATATAAAATGGTGTTTTTGGGCGTTTTGGAGTCTGAATGAGCTAAAATGTCCTTAATAAATATTGTAGCATTATCTAAATACTTTTCGTGCGAGTCGGAAGTTTTCAAAAATATTAATAAACAAGCTAGTTATGATTTATTAAAGACGGACACTTGAAAATATTTGTAAAGTATATATACTTGAATATAAATAGCGAAATTAACGTAAAGCTTACTTTGACTTATAAAACTAAAATTCAAACGTGTAGGTGGTGATATAAGGTTATAAAAATATATTTGCATCACTTCACTTCATTTGCATAATTCTAAATCGACCCATTATTAATTTGGTTACGTTTCAGATTCGTTGTGACTCTCCACTTGATTGATTTATTCTCGAACTATTACTTTCACTTAAGGTGAGTTTATAGCCCAACTTTAACTTATTTATCACTATTTTACAAATCTCTGGGTGAGATACATTGCTTGTTTTACATTTGGACGCAAGTACCTTTTTACACGATTACGGATTAGCCTAAGTATCGATAACCCACTATGCCTGCTATCATGAAACGTTAATTAATTTGTGTAAGCGCTTGTATTATAAATAGATCTATTGGGATTAACATCCCCATTCGGGTAAGTAGCGTTTACTTGTTTCGGAGTTACCGAACAAACGGACGTATACCGTGTTAGACTGTAGTTGTCTCGGGTTGGACACTCCCAAGGGCAACTTTACTTTACGAAGACTTGCATACATAACATTGTTTAGCTTCGGTGTCATGAGCTTAGCGCAATCGTAACTACTTTTTTGGATATTGTATACCATGCAATAACTACTTGAAATCTTGCGGTCCAACCTTATTGTTAGGAATTACAGATTTTGAATGATTACAAAACCCATTAACAGAATGAAGAATGGAAGAGAACAAAAGAATACAAGATACTAAAGAATGAAATACAAGATCAAGAATTGATGTTTGATTGAAATCACACATTAATGTGATGATTAATCTATCTCATCAGTCTTGATAAGGGTGTGAGTTTGCGCATAATTGGTGAGCTTGTTGTAGGAGAGCAGAGATTAGGAGCGCGCTTATATAGTGAGCGCGGTAATATTGTATAGGTTAGTTAGCTTTGAGAGAGTAAGGCTAGGTTTCTTGTAACCTCCCTCTATTATATAAAGAGTGGTAGGCGTCTAGTTACAGGCATCCATTGATAGCAGAACTTTCTCCAATGAGATCGAAGAAAACGCTATAAAAGCCTGTAGTTTTGTAAGATATAGATAATGTTAGTTACTATCATGTTTGAATAAAGAAAACCATAATAGTAATGTTGATTGTGTTTCTATTTTATATTTCCGCTTGCTTAACCAATCAAGGGTATTCATACCCTAGTTGGTTCCAATCTTGCGGATCTACAATTGGTATCAAAGCCCGGGCTACTTGATCTAGGGTTTAATAAGGTTTTCTATCTATACTCTCTCTCTCTCTCCACTCTCTTTTTCATCAAAAGGCATATTTGCCCAATTAGGTTCTTAAGGAACACTAATTCTTGTTTAAAGATGCAGCAAGCAGGCAAAGAAGTGAAGGCAACAAGGTTACTTCTCCAAACCCTAACCTCGAAATCATATGGGATTGGATTACAGTACTTATGGTTCCTGCTGTATTTCATTGTTCCGCTGGTATTTTCCATCTGGTAGGCCTTATGTGGTTCCTGCATGCCTGCTTACGTTTTCATTCTCTGATTAGTATTATAGTCCACAGACGCCCTGGGTCTTGAACAATGAGGAATGTGTATGGTTCATTTTTGGAGTATCAGTTTTAATGCTTATAAATTCTTGATTAGAAAATTTACACGCTCTTTCTACAAATATTTAGTGTTGGCAATGATAACCATACATTCATTGATATGAATACAATGAGGAAAAAGAATAATCATAACATTGGAGAGTTGGTTTTCTGTTGATCGGTCTGAGCACATAAGACTATCGGACCAATTGGCATGTGATCGCCATGCAATATTGAATACAAGAAATTATCCAAAGACATTTTATTACATGATATTTATAAATAATGCATGTCTTTTTCGCACTGAAGGAACACACACACACACACACACACACTGTGGATCAAATTAAGAGATGGTGAAAAGTATACTTTAAAGGAGAAGACTTATTGTTGATATACTAACATCTACTATGCATCTCTTTAGGGAAGCGGTTTACGTGTTGCACAATACCCATATTAATATTACAAAAAGGGGAAGAAGAATGCACATGTGCAGTCTTATTATGGATGCGACATTTTTAGCATTGATATTTCTTTATGCAAATTGTTTTGTAATATCAAATAGAGAAAGATGTTAGCGAAGTACCAGATTGAGGATTACAAAACCCATTAACATAAATGAAGAAAGGAAGAAATAAAGGAAACGAGATATGCTAAGAGGAGGAAACAAGATCAAGATTAATATTCTGATTGAAAATCAACATAATGTTGAAGAATATAGATTATTCAAAACATTAATGTGATAGATATGATATAATGTCACTATTAATTAGTTTGCCTAATTGTAATTATGTTTACCTTTGAAACAATTAGGACCTATTATGTAATAGTTAGTTAGCTTTGTTAGTAAAATGGGTTTCTTGTAACCTCCCCTAATAAATAACCGAGGTAGGCGTCTAGAGAGTTTACATTCATCCGCGATTGGATAAGCTGACTTCTCCCAATGAGAGTCTAAGAAATCGCATATAGCGTGTGTATTGTAGTAGTAGTAAGTTAGTTTCTTTATCATTTTTGAATATAAGAAAGCGCCTTAATTGGTAATGTTTTTGATTGGTGTTCTTATTTCTTAATTCCGCCTGTGCCTTAACCAATCAATGTTATTCATACCCTAGTTGAGTCCAGATCTTGGATTCTACACTTATACTTACTTAAACCTATGAACTCACCAACTTTATGTTGACATTTTAAGCATGTATTTCTCAGGTGCTTAACTCGAAATGGCGTTATTGAAGTGCATTCGAGTCATCATACATCAAGACTATTTTTTATGGATTTCACTTGTACTAAATCATTCTTGTTGTATTAAAACTATAGTTTTCTTTTGATGCAAACGATGGGACCACTTGTTAAAACTTATTTATTTTTAAGCGTATGATGACATCAAATAACATTAATTTATTAGCATCATTTATCCCTTTTATATTGCTCGTTTTGTAATGTTTTATATAAGATTTGATACTTAATCTCTTAATTGTGTATATCTTAGATACTATCGAGCATTTGGCGAAAGATGGAGAAAAGAGCGTGTTTTTGATCATAAGTGAAGAAGTTCGAGAAAGTTTAAAGAATACAACTTATCATTCTCGACGAATACGTTATTTCCCAAGAGTTAAACAAAATCAAGACGATTGCCTGACTTTGAAGAATACACCGTATCCACATCAGCAGATACGCCGTATAAGATACTTTGGTCAACATTCTGATGAAGCATGATTTCCATCTAATACATCGTATCCAGACAAGCCTATACGCCATATCCAGTGGTGATAGATGAATATTCCATAATTAAATAATTGTGGAGCCCACTCTAAGTTACCTCAATATGCCGTATCGGATCCCTCTAACATGGCGTATCGATCTACTTTTAGAGCCTATAAATAGAAAACCTAAAACTCGGTTTTTAGTATGCAAAGACCACCATTACGATCTACAAACAATTTTAGAAGCCAAGAAGGTCCTGCAAGTGCCTCAAGTCCATAAGAAAACTCTTGTAATCTCTATACTTCGCTATAAGCATTCGGTTAGCATAATGTTTGTTTATTTGATCGTTCGTCTATGATACTATGTATTGTTACAATGAATATGGGCTAATACCTTTAGGTATTAGCAATGTTTTATGATAATTTAATGTTTAGTTTTGTTTATATCGATTGTTTACTTATTTGTTAAGTGTTGATTATGTTTATCACTTCATATCTATTTATGTTTCGACTATGTATTATTTATCATTCAACTGGATCTAGGATTGCGGTAGAGTAAAACTAGAGTCTGGGATAAATACTACGTACAACTTATCTATGTGACTCTGGATTAATAGGACCACAAATTTATGCCCCTGTTCTTCCCTTGGTTAAGTGAATAGGTAGACTAAGTGGTGACTTAGGATCACACATAACGTTCTGTTTTCCTTAGGTAAGTGCTCAGATAGTGGACTACCAGCATATAGATAACAATTAGACATAAGTGGGTAAAGTCTCGATGAGATAGATTTTGATATTCACCAATGTCGTCTCCTAGATAGAGTATAATCAACGATGTATGCTTTATGCGGGTTTGGTTAATTATGACAGGATTAACTAAAAAACAAACCTAGAGTTTAGGGAGATGACCCACCTGAGCTTAGGAATGATATAACACCAACAAAGTAATACAACCATTGCACTAATAAACAATTCGCAGCATTTATAGTTTAGAACTGGCAAATACTAGTTTTCTCCTACATTAGTGCTAGACCGATTTATTTATTGTTTTGGATTATTTGCTTGTAGTGTCCTTTTGTCATCTTAGTTTAGATAAACAAATAACTCATCCAGTACTACTCAAGCTAAAAAAAAAAAAAAAAAACTCAAACCCCACCCCCCCGTTAGTTTAGGTTTAGTTAGAATTAACATTAGATTAACAAGATTTAACTTAGATAACTAAAATGCTGATAGATTTAAGTATTAACGCTCACTTTTAGTGATCGACACCCTACTTACCAACGAACCTACAACTGATCGGGTACACTGCTTGTTAGTGTTAGTTAATAAGTAAAGTCGGCAAAATACAAATAGTAAAACTTGATAAATAAATTACCTATACAGATGATACACATCAAGTTTTTGGCGCCATTACCAGGGAGTGAAATTGTTTAATACTTGTTTATTGTTTTTAGTTTAGTTTAGTTAATTAATCTGTACATTAGTTATTAATTGTTTTTGTGTTTTAGTGTGCTAATTTTGCATTTGTATATTTTTGCATATTTGTGTGTTTGTTTTTTTCTGCATTTAGTTAGTTTTTATCAGTTTGATATTTTTTGTTTCTAGTCAAGTTGTTGCAGGAAATGGACAACCCATGTACTGCTATGAACGAATATGTTCAACTTGAAACTAAGAAAGCTCTTAGGCATGGTCAAGTTTATAACTGGGAAGCTGCTAAGTATGGTAAGATCAGCTGGTATCTTAATACTGTAGACACCAACATCCTCAGATTTTTTGAAACAAAATTCCCAACTATAGTTTATGATGATGCTTTAAAATTAGAGTCTGATTTCTCTTCTAAACACACACTAGATTATGAGCTTTTCGATAATGTTAAATATTGATGAAAATCTATTTTCTTATGAAGTTTCTTCTAATGATAATTTGCAATTGGATAAAGGCAATAATGACGATAAAATAGGTATCATACAGTCCTCGGAGGATATTTTTGTTAAACCATTACGTAACGTAATAAATACCAATGTTGATGCATGTGTGGATATGTTAAATGAAAACGTGAAAACGAGTCATGATACAATTAGTAAGTTTTTCACAATTAAAGCTTTTGTTATGAGATTGAATATTAAAAACAAGATTCGGAATTCGGAAATATTTTAACAAAGGGATGCCAATAAATATTATTAAAAATTTATATGTGCTATTTGGTATTCCCTGCATGTAACACCCCCAAATTGGGTCGCAGCGAAATATGGGTTGGGGGTGATACTTCATAGATCAATAACACAAGATATATATAAGAACGACCAAAAAGTCGTTTAAAACCGATACATTGAATTTAGCAAAGTATTTGTTACAAAATCCTGAAGCTTCACTTGTTCAAAGTACATATTACAAAGATTCTAGTTCATAACAAATGTTTCCCAAAATGTAATACAACCAAATCTTTAATGCATGACTTCTAAAATAACGACCACCAATGTATCCCTTGTCTTGTACCTTACTGATCTCCTGAGAAAACATTGCTTAAAACGTCAACATATTGTTAAGTGAATTCATAGGTTTATAAAATATATAATGTAGGACCATAAGATTTTCCCATGATAATGCAATAGATGCAAATATCATAAAATGTAATTACGTTTTTCTAAGCTCATGACACTAAAGCTCGACATGTATGAATTGCAATATAAATTGTCAACATTGCCTGTGATGATGTTCTAACCCGCAACATCCTATGTCCGACATGGTATACGTTCGTTGTTCGGCAAACCGGCACAGTGAGTATGACTCACCCGAACGGGGATGTCAATCCCAAATAAATCTATTGATAACATTCGCGCTCACAACAGTAATTGACAGTTCATGATAATGAGCTCAGAGGGTTATCGCTACTTAGGCAAACAGGTAATCGTAAATGTGAAATGTCCACTTGCGATCAATTGTAAAACATGCATATGTTTCTCACTCCAAAACTTGTAAATCATTAAAATGTAAAACATGGGGCTATGAACTCACCTTGAGTGAATGATAACAAATATATCACAGAAAATGCGTCACGATAATGACCGAATACAACCTAATCCAATATAGGTCGTATAAGTACTAAGCACTTTGAATAACTACTACCACATATAATTCTATATAGCTACATCATCTAATTGCATTTGTGAAATTGTATTTATAAAGTTAAAACGTTTATAAATATTTCATTAGTAAAAACGACGTAACTTTATCGTTTTAAGCCTATTTCTTACGTTTCTTATGTCCACGCTTTCATATTAAGACGAGTTATCAAAATATTATATTTTCATATTTTATGTATCTATTATGAATAGTGATTTTTACTGTTCATAGTTTATAAAATTATTTTTATAAACTTTAATTACCGTAAACTTGCGAAATTCATAACTCCTTCGTTATTGATCAAAAAATTATGATTCTTAATGTTTTAGAATCCTAAAAATATGTGTGATCTGAGAAAATTAACCAACCTTATATATCAGTAGTATTTTGTAATTTGGTTTTATAAAATTTCTTTTATAAACCCGTTTATTATCGTATAACTTATAAATTACGTATCTCCTTCATTAGAAATCAGTTTTTCGAGTTTCTTACCTTTTTGGAATCCTCATGGAATATGTTATTTTATAAAAATATAAAATCAATATGTTTTTATTTCGAATTTGATCACAATGTTTTGATGTTTTTCTTAAAAACATGTTTAAACCTAGTTTTGTAACTTTTAAGCTTAACCATCTTGTTACAAGTCCATTACAACACTTATCATCACATGTCTTAAACTCCTAGGGTCCTTAGTCCATGATTAGTCTAAATATTATCCAAGAATCACAATATTCATAAGTTTACACATTCATTTGTTCATGAACATTTATAAGTAACTTTTTATACCTTTTACTTGTATATACTTTATATAACTTAACCAACACCCATATAGTGTATATACTTGCTTTATAACATGATCCATAACATCCATATATCATATGACAAAGTTTACCAAAACCATAAACAAGAATAAAAACCATTTTTCATGTAGATAAGTTACTTAGATGGTGATTAACTACACACACATTATATATGCATAAAATTACAAAAGTAAAGAAATTAAGGGTTTTAGGTAACCTTAATATGAAGTGTGGTGATGAACAACACAATCTAAACCCTAGTTTAGATGACAAACCCTAGCTTTTATCACCAAGAAAACCCTAGTTTTTCCAAAGAAACCCTAACTCCTTTTCTTGCTTCAACACTTGTAGATGCTTAACCAAGCCTTCTAAACACCTTAGGTTATCTTAGAAATGATGTAGGAATGTGTGTAATTATTGTAAATAATTTTTTTATGGTTTGTTTATGTGTTTTGAGGTGTGACGTGGCCTAAAGGAGGAAAAGGGGAGAATATGTTTTGATTTTCACTTAGCAAATGCATATGTGTGTGTATTCTTTACTAGTGAAGGCCTTATATACTCCAAAGACTAGTCAAGATCACTATTAGGTGTCTTAAACAAGATGAGGAATTCATGGGAAGTTCTTGGTCAAAAAAACATATGTTTTAATTAGTTGTTGTATGTACAAATCAAGTTCCAAGAAATCAAGATATTTCCTTTGATGTTTCTACCAAATCTGGCCATAGGTTGATATATATGATGAAATTTTGTAAATTTTGGGTATTGGGTACAATAGTGGATATTTTTTGAAATGTAGAAAAGTTTTGGTGGTTCCGGGTACGCCTAAACGTATTTTATCGCGAAACGTAAACACTTTACGCAACCAATAAAAATAAAATGAACAAAGTTAATAATTATCCTCAAAATAAATACTTAACACTTGCTTGATGTATCCATTTAATCGTTTGATGCCCATTTACATTGAACGATAATTTTTAGCTTACGTGATTTAACTTAATGATTGCGATTTAAAAGCAAACGCGTACATTGCTAAAAATCAATAGTGAATTACTTAACGTCGTACAATGACCAAAAAAACGGGGTGTTATAGTCTTCCCCCGTTAAATGAGCCTTGTACTCAAGGCTTAAGGCGCGGCGCTTTACGACGGTGCGGTTTCTGTGAAGAGATGTGGATATTCCTTTTAAAATTGATCCTCGCGTTCCTATGTAAACTCAGGACCTCGCCTAGACTTCCATTGAACCTTGAAAATTGGGACACGGCTTTGCCTTAACCATTTGACCTCTTGATCCATGATCTCTACAGGTTCCTCGACACATTGAAGCTTGTCATCAATATGTACC
>BQNB010105295.1:0-23634 GCA_026074375.1 Tanacetum coccineum
TATCATTTTACTATATCAACATTCCCCGGTTAAGATTATGATAAGGTCATCAGCTTTTATTTTAGAATAATTATTACATCTACCTATTAGGTGAGATTCTTAACATCGCCTTTACTTATTTACATGTTTTATAAACCTGCGAGGGGGATACATGCTTGTTACAAACTCTTTACATACTCGTTTATCTTATAACAAATGTGATTACTTTTCAAAGACTTAATGAATTCATAATCCTACATTTCAATCTTTTGAATACTTTATGTAGCCAAACACACTATATTTGTCCTAATAGGTAACCTTGGCAAGTTATCTTTTCCACGGGGACATCTGTCCCTAACCATTATCACTACGGTGATTTCCCTGTTAATGTATTGATGTCATGAGCTTAGGTGCAATAATAATGTTACCCTGATTTTCCATGATAATTATATTTGTTGCAATTATTACCATTATAGTGACTTGCATTCAACCATATGATAATATTTAACTGTTTTCCCATGATAAAAATGTTCTCCATGATAAATATCCCAGTAATGCCAATATTTCCATATAATAACCTGTATTCAATTATTACATTTCAAACATATGAATTTCACTCAACCTTTGTGTTGACCCTTTTTATGCATGTTTATCTCAGGTAATTGAGCAACTTATGGCATGGAGTGGCATGGACATGAAGATGGCTAAAACTTGTTATTATTCATATTTTATGTTTATAGATTTTGGGACCTGCCTTTGTAAAACTCTGATTTGAAATAAATGATAACATATCTTTTGAATAAACGTCTCTTTTGGGTCATTTTCTATGATTATGATTGTTGTATCCATGAAGTAATACCCCAGATTAGCTTCTGCTGCTATATTGTAAAAATGGGGGTGTTACAAAATAGGACTTTGTTAAATGTTAAAATAGTTAAGTCTCCCTCATACCCCATTAACTGAATAGTATCAAATATAGCCTGATTGTTCAAAATATCTATCACATCAGCATCATAAAAAAGAAGATCACTTCTTATTGATGCCTCTAAGATAGTCACAGGCTTGCCAGCAACTGTGGCAGTAATATACCTAACATTGTTGATTGTTTTGGATTTAACAGACATCTAGAACTGTTCAACAAATGTAGTAGAGACTACAGGACTTACAGTGAGAGCATACTGAATTAAGCTTCATGTAAGAAAGTCAATAATCTCATGGAATTCAACATTCCCATCAGTCTTCTCTAAATAAGCGATCATGTTGTGCTTAGGGCATGATTTAAGAGCAGCTATTAGTGACGAATTAATGGTTATCAGTGATGAAAAGATTAGGGTTATTAGAAGATTGCGATTAAGAGATATTATGTAAGTAAATTGTGCAATTAAGTCAGTTTTATATAGGTTGAACAAACCCAAGATCAAAGAAACCGTTACAATTTACACTTTAGACCGTTGGCGGTATTTTCTCCAACGGCTTGATAGCGGTACAAACTTTGTCTGTCGATATTAACTATAAGCCTAGCGATACTAACTTTTTTCAACCAAAAAATTGAACAAGTCTGGCAATAAGAGCTCTTTAGTACCATCTATAGCTCTCTTCAATTACTCTCTTGACCCCAAATAACTTTATGAAAAATATCACCATCGTCAAGATCCTTCTGCTCACAGAACATTCTATACAAACTGTACAACAAAGCATCTTGCCTCCCCTTAACTAATGCAGCCTATTAATTGATCATTCCAATGTTAACAATCAAGAAATTGAACCTGCTAACATCAAAAGCTTTGGTTAAAAGATCATCTACATTGTCATCAGTATGAATCTTTAGCACCTGGATAAGTTTCTTCTCATAAGCATCCCTAAAGAAGTGGTGCCTAATTTCAATATGCTTTGTTTTGGAGTGAAATACTGGATTCTTTACAATGCATATAGTACTCTCATTATCAATGTAGATCTTTGTGTTCATAAAATTGAACCCATAGTCTAACATTTGATTTTGAATCTACAAAACTTGCCCACAACAGTTGGCAGCAGCAACATATTTTGCTTCTGTAGTAGAAGTAGCCACAATTGTCTGCTTCTTGCATTGCCATGAAATAAGTCTCCTATCAAGAAATTGACAACCTGCTATTGTGGATTTCCTGTCTAGATTTGCTCCAGCATAGTCACTATTTGAGTAGGCTTCAAGGTCAAATGATGACACTCTAGGATACCAAAGGCCCAGTTTGGGTTTTCCTTTGAGGTACCTAAAGATTCTCTTCATAGCATTGAGATGGGAGGTCTTTGGAGTTACCTGAAACCTTGGGCAAGCACAGACTGCAAACATAATATCAGGCCTATAAGTAGTCAAGTACATTAAAGAGATAATCATAGATCTATAAAGGTGTACATCCACATCAGTAGCTTCCTCATCCTTGACCAAAGGCTTCTGGGTCTCAATTGGTGTACTAGCAGTCTTTACACTGGTATAATCAAACTTCTTCAGGATTTTTGCAACATACTTATCCTGACTTATAAAAATACCATCTGCGTTTTGTTTGACTTGTAATCCAAGAAAGAAGGTGACCTCTCCTATAGAACTCATCTGAAATCTACTCTTCATTAATGCCTCAAATTCATCACACCAAGATCTCTTTGTAGAACCAAAAATAATGTCATCCACATAAACTTGTACTAACATGATATCATTTTTGTCTTTCTTGATAAAAAGAGTCTTGTCAATATTTCCTCTTCTGTATCTACTCTTCAACAAGGAATGTAGATAAGTAGCATACAGGCTCTGGTGCTTCCGGTGTAAAACCATTAGAGAGCTTTCACAAATTTTGTAGGAATTCTTAGGACACTTAAGATCTAGAAAACCTAGAGGTTGAGACACATACACCTCTTCATCAATTGTGCCATACAAAAAGGCACTCTTTACATCCATCTGATAGACTATGAATCCCATATAAGAAGCAGAGGACAAAAAGATCTTGATGGCTTCAATCCTAGCCACAGGAGCAAAAACCTCATCATAGTCTATCCCTTTCTCTTGCATATGTCCCTGGGCAACCAACCTTGCCTTATCTCTAACCACAACACCTCTTTCATCCTTCTTATTTCTGTAAACCTATTTTGTTCCAATTGCCTTCTTCCTAGAAGGCAAATCTACAAGAATCTAAACTTTCTGAATCTTGAATTGTAGCAGTTCTTCCTGCATAGCATCAACCCAACTTTCATCTTGAAGTGCTTTAGATATCTTCTTGGGTTCAATTTGAGACAAGAAACAAGCAAATAAACAATGCTGGAAATCTTTATGATTATTTCTTCTCTGCTTTCGAATATAACTTACAAAAGCATGGGCTCCAGTACTTTTGTTTACTTTGCTCCTTGTTTGAACTGCGGATTTTGGATCTTCAAGAATTTGAGTTGAAAGATGAATAGAGTGAATCTTTGATGTGGGAATAAGACTAACATTCACAATAGTTTCTAAGTTTGTGAAGTCAGCCACTACACCCTCATCATCATAAGATGCATTGGTAAAAATACCATCATTAGGATTGTCATAAATATCCTCAAGAGCAGGTATTTGAGAATCATCTTGGTCAGTATTGGTTAGATCAGTGTAGGATGGTCCATCAGAAGAACTGGCAGTACTAACTGGTGTGCTAGTAGTATTAACTGTGTTAGTACTGCTAGCTCTAGCAGCTCCTGCTTGAAGAAGCAAATCCTTAATATCTTGGGCAAACTCCTTTCTAAGAGCTTTAGCTGCATCATTAGCCTCATTTTCTTGTCTTTTAAGCCTTTTAAGCTCCTCCAAAAAGACTTGATCCTCCTGATCTACTGGCTTCTCATTTGTCTTTAAATCAGTATTTTTATTTGGCTTTTCACCTTCATTCTTTGCTTCTAAGCTCTTGACTGTTAAAGTATAAGAAGACCATATTGGCAGTACAAAGTAGTCTTGAGCAGATTCAGCTTCCACTTCAGAATTTCCTATATCAATATTATCTTGTGTACCTGTACTATGATTAGCTTCTTTTAGACCTGCATGTTTGTTAGCTTAATTCTCTGATCTTACAGGCTGATAATTCATTGAATCAGTTAAATAATCAAGATCAAACATCCAATGTGGTCCTTTCCCTGCAACATTTGGTTTATTTTCTAAAAAGGTTATATGCAAGTTTTCTTCAACTCTCTTGGTTTCTAAATTGTATACCCTAAAAGCCTTGCTATTTAGAGAATACCCTACTAAAAACCCTTCATCAAATTTCCTATCAAACTTGCCCAGGTGGTCAATGGTATTCAAGATGGTCACATGGCACCCAAAAGGTCTTATATAGCTTAAGATTGGTATTTTACCAGTTATAAGCTCATAAGGAGTCTTATTTTGAGGTTTGGTCACTAACTACCCTCATTAAGGGACATAACAGGCGAGTAAAACTGCTTCAGCCCAAAAAGTGTTAGGTAAAAATGAATCTGCTAGCATTGTTCTAGCAGCCTCAATTAGGGTCCTGTTTTTCCTCTCAGCAACTCTATTTTGCTATGGAGTTCTGGCATTACTGTATTCCCTCTTGATCCCTTTTGACCCACAGAATTCAATCATGTCCCTATTCTTGAATTCTGTGCCATTATCACATTGAATAGTTTTAACCTTTTTGTTTAATTGGTTTTCAATTTGTCTTATAAAGTCTTTAAGGATTCCACTAGTTTCAACCTTAGTTCTTAAGAAGAACACCCAACTAAACCTGCTAAAATCATCAGTGATAACAAGGCAATAAGTTTTATGGTTTATGCTCCTTACAGATGTAGGTCTAAATAAGTCCATATGTAAAAGTTGTAAGGGCTGACTAATAGAGCTTACTAATTTGGCCTTAAAAGAGGCCTTGTGTTGCTTTCCTTTCTGACAAGCAACACAAGTGTGGTCATTTTGAAAAATCTTTGAAGGTAAACCTCTTACAAGGTTTTCCCTTCTCAAGTTTGGGGTTAAATTTTTAGTTAACTTGACCAACCTCCTATGCCAGTTTGTTAGATCATCAATTGTGGCCTTTGCAATCAAACAAGCTAAACCTCCAGAAGGAACAATGTTCTCTAGGTTGAAACTGTACATACTATTTTGTCTAGGGACTCTAAGTAATACTTGATTTTCATTAGGTAACTTAAAGTTAGAACACAACATAAGACATTCAGTGTCTGTAAAGAGAACCTTGTTCTTCTTGTCACAAATTTATGACACAGAAAAGAGATTAAAATGTTGTAGTTCTTTCACAAAGCACACATCCTCAAAATCTAACTTTCCTGTTTTTATTTTACCTTTACCAGTTATGTAACCTTTACTACCTCCAAAAGCAACAGGGCCACCATTATAATCTTGATATTCAGCAAGGTAGGCCTTGTTTCCAGTCATGTGCCTGGAACATACACTATCAATAATCCCTTTGTTCTTTAAAGCTCCTTATGGATAATCCTGCACATTAAATAAGAGAGATTAGATTCTCTTAGGGACCCAAGCCATTTTAGGCTTGGGTCTGCCTAGTAGATCTTTAGAAGTAACACATTTTCTAGAAGTTGATCCACCATTGTATTTGGAGACTATGTTCCTGTAATGTCTTTTGGGTCTCCAATTACAACCTGCTGAGGGCTTAACAGCAATTTCCCTTTTTCTCCCAACAGCACTAACTGTTTTTACCTCAGCAGTATTAACTTTTTGATTTTAAAATTTTGTTCTTGGTGCTGTTGTTCTTTTAAATGGCCTTCTAATAGGTGAATGAGACTTATGAAAATTATTTCTTGGTTTGTTTTCAATCACAATGGGTCTAACAGCATTAACTTTCCTGGCTGCCTTAGTTGGTACTGCTTGATTGTTAAGATTATGTCTAGCAGTACTAACATTGTTAGTACTGCTAGCTCTAGCAGTATTAACTATAATTCTGCCAGTTCTAGTTAATACTACTGTAGGAACAAATTGGTTTTGGTGATTCACTCTTTGCACATTATTCCACACTGGCCTATTTTCCTTTTGACCAGTACCCTTACACATCCTTTTGTTCAATTCAGCTTGTTTAGCCATCCTTTTCTCATGGAAATCATAATCTCTAATAAGATGGCTAAAACTACCACATACAAAACATGCCTTTCTAGTAAACCCATATCCCAAACCGAGTTTTTTAGACATTAAACCACTACAATCCTTTTTGTCAGGTTTAGGACTCTGACTACATGTGTTTTGATCTTTAATAGTTTTCCTAGGAGTTTTTACATGCTTAACAGTTTTAATAAAAGCAAAACTAGGTGTTTCCTGTTCTTTTGTAGGGATAGACACATGTTCATCATCACTATCGGGAAATTTTCAATAATCCTCAATGATAGGAATCAGACCTGACGTTAGGTTGAACATTTACTTCTTGGGGTTCATTGATAACTGGTTCAGGCATAGATTCAAGTGTTTCTTCACTAGAATTGGATTCACAAGAATTAAAGTCACTGCTCCTAGCATCAGATTCACTAGATTTAGATTGCTTTGGACCATATGTAAATTGTGATTCATCTATTTCTTTATAAGGTCTAGAAGGGATGTAGATCCCTGTCATTGGAGGGGGAACTGCATGCATCCCCTTTACATATCTATCATTCACATGACTTTCTTCTATATCACTAGACCTACTGGTAAATAAACTTCTAAAAACTTCATTTTCATAACTTAAGACACCTTTATTCATTTGATTTCCAAACCCAAGCCCAGCTTTATCCCTTGCACTCATCTGACTATTTAGCAGAATATTAAGATTTTTAGAAGAGTTGTGGCATTTTTCTACTTTAGCTTTTAATTCTTCTTTTTCTTTTTCAGCTTCTGCCAATAGTTTCTTATGATATGTGAGCACATCAGTTTTATCATCTAAATCAATTTTCATATATCTAATCTTTTCCTCATACCAAAGTTGATTTTGTTGATGAGCAACTAATTGTACTTCTACTTTTTTAAAGCTTGGGTATATGCATCAATTTCTATACTTGCATCACCAAGTTGTTCCCTTTGTTCATCATATATTTTTTTAAGTTTAGCATAAGATTCTTTACAATCTTTTGAACAAGAAGTTACCTCAGTGTATGAGACTGTATTGCTGTAAGCCATCAAAGCATAGATCTCATGCTTATCTTCTGAGTCACTGGTCCAATCAACACCTTCTCCATCAAGAGTTACCAAAGCTTTAGGTTCCTCCTGTTTACCAAATCTCCTCCCTTTGTCTTTAGCTTTATTCCAAATGTTCCAAGCATCTCTCCTCCTACTATCTTGATTCCCCTTGGATCTGAACTCTCTAGCAAATGTTCCAAGCACTCAACTTTGGTTTTGTCAAAACCAACTGGTTCCATGGCATCAAATTGCAACTTTTTACCTGTCTTTTTGTAGAACTTCTTCAGTCTCATAGAAATCATAGCCATTTGCCATTTCAAATCCATTTCTTCTAAATCGAACTCATCAAGCTATTCTAAATACTCATGATTCACTTGTGGACCACTGGATTGATTAGCGAGGAGTAAAAAATAGAGCTATTATTGGTAGAGCCTTCCTTTTGAGGGTTTTGGCTAGAAGAGCTAAAAGCACCATGCAGTACTAACTTCATTAGTACTACTAGTGTTCTCAGAAACAAATGGCACATTCTGGTTGCTAGAGGATGATGCACTAGAGCCTTTAACATCAGACTCAAAGACTCTAAGATTATTATATAGATCATCAAAACTGAGACTGTCCACTCCTAGCTTGGTCCTCATGATTAAGGAAACTTGAGACCAGGCAGAAGGTAGAGACCTAAGAAACTTCTGATTTGCATCTTCAGTGGAGACGCCTGCACCATGAATCTCTAGTTGACTCAGAAGACTCTGAAACCTGTCATAGCCTTTATGCAGCCCTTTTGAGTTTGATACAATGAAGCCTTCAAACTATTGCTTTAGAATATACTTCTGCATCTTCTTTGATTCATCATTTCCACCAAATCTAGTTTTGATAGCTTCCCACATCTCTTTTACATTAGTCATTTTGTGAAACTTAGCAAGATGATCTTCTGGTAAAGTCATAAGCAAGGTGGTCCTTACTTTTCTTTCTCTTTCTCTGGCTAAAGTTTCTTCTGCAATCTTAGGAGGCAGAACCTTTTTATACCATTAGTATCTGTTGAGACACTCACAGGACCATTGCCTCTTTGAATGACTTCCCAGATAGGATAGTATGTATGGGCCAGATAATGTTTCATTTATATGGCCTATATGTCATACTCTCCCTTCTTAAGAATAGGAAGTTTTATGGTTAAGACAGTGTGAGGGGCTTGTTATGTTGGTGTTTGTGTTTGTGGTGGTGGTGGTGGTGGAATATCATTATCTGATCCAGCCATTGAATAGATTTGTAAGGTAGGAGGGTTGTATAATGGTGGGTTTTAGTTCTTCTTACTCAGAGTTTCTCTACAAGCTCTGATACCACTTGTAGATCCCAATTCAATATAGATCTTTCTTAGCCTGTTAAGGGTTGTAGCCAATATGGATAGTTCCACACTAACTACATGAGAAACAATGACTATAAACACTATAAGTTATGCAAAAACTAACTTATAATGCTAAGAAGAACAATGAATATTAATAACTAAACTTTTGTATTAATCTGCTAAAAAGATTACAGATTACTAACTATGAGATTGCTTTTTGGTGAGAGATATATATTCTCTAATGCCGTAGGGTTCCTTTTATACACCAAGGATAAACCCTAACCGACTTACAAAACGCGTAAAAGATAATACATATCTTTTCCTATAATAGCTCATGCATATCTCTTAAACGGTACTAACTATTTTGTACTGCCGGTACAAACTAATACTAATAGTACTAACTATAACTGTCGATACTATCTATTACAACTAGCGGTACTAAGTCAGGAAAGCATAATTCCCAACACAATCCTAATGTACAGCCTCTAAGCACAGTGCTGGTTTCTAAAGTTCTTCCGTCAGCTAGCTCGACAGCGTACCTAACGTCTAAGGTAGAGGGAATGAATTAAATAACATATAAGCATGATGATCGTCGAGAAGGAACGTACCCGTAATAGTGTGGGAACCTGGATTAGCGTCACCTCCTCCTAGGACATATGCTTTGCCACTTGCATCAGGGACTCTTGCTTTGTTTCTACGGTTTTGGTTCTTGACTTTGGGACAATCCTTTCGGTAATGTCCTTTTACTCCACATTCAAAACACGTAACGACTCCCAGATTTGGCCTTGGAGTTCCTTGAGTAGTTACAATCACAACAGACCTGCAATCCCTGGCCAGATGTCTAATCCTCTTACAGTTATGACACTTAGCAGTACACTGTCCTTCGTGGTGTAGCTTACACCTATTGCAGAAAGGAAGTGTTCCTCCATAACCCCTCTTCTCATTGTTACTGTAACACCCCCAAATTGGGTCGCAGCGGAATATGAGTTAGGGTGGTACTTCATAGATCAATAACACAAGATATATATAAGAACGACCAAAAAAAATCCATTTAAAACTAATACATTGGATTTAACAAATTATGTCCCGTGAAAATCCCTTTGTATGAATGCAATGTTTGAAAACGGTTATAGTCCAGCAAAAACATTTGACCTGGTTCTCTATAACCTTGGCTCTTGATACCAATCTGTAACACCCCCAAATTGGGTCGCAGCGGAATATGGGTTGGGGGTGGTACTTCATAGATCAATAACACAAGATATATATAAGAACGACCATTAAAAGCCGTTTAAAACTGATACATTGGATTTAACAAATTGTTTGTTACAAAAGCCCGAAGCTTCACTTGTTCACTTGTTCAAAATACAAAGATTTCTAGCCCATAACAGATATACAAAATGTAATGCGACAAAATCTTTAATGCATGACATCCAAATCAAAACCACCAATGTATCCCTTGCACCTCGTGCCTTATTGATCCCCTGAAAAACATTGCTTAAAACGTCAACATATTGTTGAGTGAATTCATAGGTTTATAAAATGTATAATGTAGGACCGCAAGATTTCCCCATGATAATGCAACAGATGCAAACATCATAAAATGTAATTACGTTTTCCTAAGCTCATGACACTGAAGCTCGACATGTATGAATTGCAATATAAATTGCCAACATTGCCCGTGATGATGTTCTAACCCGCAACATCCTATGTCTGACATGGTATACGTTCGTTGTCCGGCAAACCGGCACAGTGAGCATGACTCACCCGAACGGGGATGTCAATCCCAAATAGATCTATTTATAACATTCGCGCTCACAACAGTAATTGACAGTTCATGATAATGGGCTCAGATGGGTTATCGCTACTTAGGCAAACACGTAATCATAAATGTGAAATGTCCACTTGCGTCCAATTGTAAAACATGCATATGTTTCTCACCCCAAAACTTGTAAATCATTAAAATGTAAAACGTGGGGCTATGAACTCACCTTGAGTAATGAATATCAGATTATATCACAGAAAATGCGTCAGATAAACGCCGAGTGCAACCTAATTGATTATAGGCCGTGTAAGTACTAAGCACTTTGATTAACTACTACCATATACAATTCTATATAGCTACATCACCATCTAATTGCGTTTGTGAAATCGTATTTATAAAGTTAAAACGTTTATAAATATTTCATTAGTAAAAACAACGTAACTTTATCGTTTTAAGCCTGTTTCTTATGTTTCTGCTTTCGTATTAAGACGAGTTATAAAAATATTACATTTTCATATTTTTAGTCCTTTGGTGAACAGTGGTTTTACTGTTCATGACAGTTTATAAACTTATTTTTATAAATTTAGTTATCGTAAAACCCGTAAATGTCGTATTTTATTCGTTTTAGCTCCGTTTTTAGTGATTCTTTCGAGCACGTCTTGGTTATTAAAAGTTCTATCATATTAATGATGTTTTCAAAATGTTAATGTCTGAGATGAACAGTAACTTTTATAAGAATAGTTTTATAAAAGTATTTTTATACATTTAAGTATATAAACTCGCGTAATTCATAACTCCTTCGTTATTGATCCAAAAATTATGATTCGAAATGTTTTGGATTTCTAAAAATAAGTGCTATCTGTGAAAAATAATAAACTTTATATATCAGAAGTATTTTATAACTTGTTTTTATAAAATTTCTTTTATAACACGTTTAATTAACGTATAACTTGTAAACTACATATCTTCTTCGTTATTAATCCGTTTTTCGAGTTTCTTACCTTTTTGGAATTGTCATGAGACGTAATATTTTACGAAAATATAAAATAAATAGGTTATGTGTCGAATTAAAACAGAAAATTTTGATGTTTTTCATAAAAACATGTTTAAACTTAGTTTTTTGCACTTTTAAGCTTAACCATATTGTTACAAGTCCATAACTATGCTTTATATCATGTGTCTTACATATTATAGTGTCCATTAGTCCTTACTTTGTCCAAGTTTCCAAGATAACAAGTCCTTAACAACACCTTTAAATCATAAACTTTCTTAAGTAAACTTTTAATTACTAGTTTATACATATACTTTTTACACTTAAACCAACATGGTACAACACTTATATTTCCATCATAATATGATATTAACAACTATATAACATGTGTAAAAGTATACAAAATCATGATCATAATATGATCTAAACCCTTGTTTAGATGACAAACCCAAGCTTTCAACACTTGAAAACCCTAATTTCAAGTAAACCCTAATCTTGAACCTTTCTTGTTTAACACTTGTAAACCTTAAACCAAACCTTCAAACCTTCTTGGGTTATCTTAGATATGATGTAGGAACACTTGGAAATGTGGTAAATAAAAATTTTATGGATGGTTTATGGTGGTGTTATTGAGCCGTGGCATAGAGAGAGCAAAAAGAGAGGTTTTGTTGGTTTTTCACCTAAGAAATGAGAGTGTATGTGTTATCTTGCTAGTTACTTTCCTTATATACTTCTTGGACCTAGATGAGATCAAGACTAGATTCATAAAAGACATGGTGAGGGTTTTAAGGAAGTCTTGGTCAAGACTTGGAAGATAAGGGTCCTTGGTTCCCTAAAATGGACATCATCCCATGATTTCTAGGAAAGTGTTTTGCAAGATATTTTCTTGGTATCCAACCTTGTATATCCGGCCATATAGGCTAAAATGTGATGATATTTTGTAAACTTTGGGTATTGGGTATAATTGTGGGTATTTGTTGAAGCGTAGAAAAGTTTTGGTGGTTCCGGGAATGCCTAAACGTATTTTATCGCGAAACGTAAACACTTTACGTAACCAATAAAAATAAAATGAACAAAGTTAATAATTATCCTCAAAATAATTACTTAACACTTGCTTGATGTAAACATTTAATTGTTTGATGCCTGTTTACATTGAACGATAATTTTTAGCTTACGCGATTTAACTTAACGATTATGATTTAAAAGCAAACGCGTACAATACTAAAAATACATAGTGAATTTATTGACGTCATAAATGACCCTAAAACACGGGGTGTTATAGTCTTCCCCTGTTAAATGAGCCTTTTCCTCAACTCTTAAGATGTGGCACTTGACAACGGTGCGGTCTTTGTGAAGAGGTGTGAATATTTCTTCCAGAATTGGTCTTCACATTCCCATGTGAACTCAGGACCTCTCCTGGAGTTCCATCGAACCTTGATTATTGGAATGCGGCTTTGCTTCAACCGTTTAACTTCATGGTCCATGATTTCTACAGGCTCCTCGACAAAATGAAGCTTGTCATCAAAGTTAACTACATCCAATGGAACAGCTAATGGTTCGTCGGCATAACACTTCTTCAAGTTGGATACATGAAACGTAATGTGAACCCTGCTCAGCTCTTCAGGAAGCTCAAGCTTGTAAGCAACATCTCTAACCCTTTCCAACACCTTGAAAGGTCCAACATATCTGGGCTTTAGCTTCCCCCGTTTGCCAAAATGTACGACTTCTTTCCAAGGTGAAACTTTAAGCATAACCTTATCTCTAACTTAAAATTCCATTGGCTTACGCTTTAAATGGGCATACCTCTTTTGTCTATCACGGGAGACTTGCATCCTTTGCTTGATCTGGATGATCTTCTCTGTTGTTTCTTGAACTAATTCCGGACCAGTTAGTTGCACTTGTCCAACCTCGGCCCAACACACATGTGAACGACACTTTCGACCATAAAGTGCTTCAAATGGTGCAGCCTTGATGCTAGCGTGATAGCTATTGTTATATGAGAATTCGACTAATGGCAAATTGTTAACCCAGCCCTTTCCAAAGTCGATCGCATAGGCACACAGCATATCCTCGAGAGTTTGAATAGTCCTCTCGCTTTATCCATCGGTTTGTGGATGATATGCAGTACTCATGTCCAAGTTAGTACCCAAAGCTCTCTAAAGGGACTTCCAGAAGTTTGATGCGAATCTAGGGTCACGATCACAAATAATTGAGACAGGGATTCCATGCCTCGTGACCACTTCCTTTAGGTACATTCTTTCCAGTTTCTCTAGTGGATCAGTTTCCCTCATCGGTACAAAGATTGCGGACTTAGTGAGTCGGTCGACAATCACCCAAATGGTGTCGTAGCATTGTGTGACGACTTAGGAGCTTCGTGACAAATCAAGTGATATTGGTCCCACTTCCATTGAGGTATATCGGTTTATAAAAAAAATATAAAAAATAATTTAAATCAACATATACCCCCCCACATCATTCCAAATATAACTTCCCCATCCAAACTCCCATACCTCCCAAATCCCACCCCCATTATTCTAAGAATAATTCCCAACACAATTTCCCCAAAAATAACAACATACATCACCAAAAACATCCCCTTCAACCACTCTTACCTAAAATCCACTTATTTCAACTATCATCACATTAAACCCACCCCACCCCCATTCCCTCCCCCCCCAACCATCCCAATTCTCCACTCTTAACCCCCCACCCCCTTTTAACCCGCCCAAAATCACTAACACCCAAACAATTCACCAACTCCAAAACCACTCCCCCAACCCCCCCTCCACCAATAACAAATCCCAACACACTAAACCTATCAATAATAATCACAACTTCATATATAAATTCCTTACCCCTCCACACTACAACCACACCTCTATACCACACCATTAAATCACATCACCAACTTCACCCTCACGCACCTCCCACCCCTCAATAACTCAATACCACTTATTACCTTCACACCCAATCCACCCATCTCTAAACACACCAACTCCTAATCCACACAACCCACCCAATCAACACTCCATATAATCACTCACAATATCGCAACTCTCTCCCCCCTACCACCCATTAAATACCCACCATTTACCCCCTTAAATTCTACCCTCCCACCCTCACCCCTAACCCCCTTTTTTTCTGTAATATGTTTAGAATTAGTTAAAGAGTATAGAAGTGAAAGTGATGTTTTTAGTTTTAGAGTTTTGTGTGTCTTCTCATTATTGAAGTTGATTCTGAGAGTGTTGGATATTAGATATATATTGTGATAGAGTACACAATTCACTAATCCCATCCTGCCCCACTCACTCTCTCTAACTCTCTTACTCAGATACTAATCTCACCAAACCACCCACCACCACAAACATATATCACCTCCACTCCACCCCCCAACAAATAAATCATCCGCTTGTATCCAATCTTTGGACTTCTCTCGTCTCCCTGTTGCGCCTGCCATCTCTCCCCCTATTCTCGCTAGTTACAAGGATAAAATCCCAACACTACTACACCTTCGGCATCTCACTTCTATCACTATAAATTATCTTAGACCCCACACAATACTACCAACCTAGAAAAGTACTACGCGCTCACGGCACTCTGCTCCACAATTTTTTCATATAGATATATATTCGCAATCACACACAACCATCTACATCACCAACAAACTTACAACCCAAATCCCCCACGACCACTCCACTCACGCTCAAGAGAGATAGATATAGATAGACTTCTGTGTTGAGAGATAACTGGTGGATAAAGTCTCATACAAACATTCAACTCAAATACATTTTACCACTACCATCCAACACACCCACCCCCATTCCTTCCCAATACCCCAACTTCCACCCCCCCCAACCCCCAAACTATCACACATAAAGTTGATACCACACCCAAACAAACAACCTCCAACCACTCCATCCCCCAACCTCATAACAACCCATACAAAATAACATTCTAATCACCTTCACACTTCCTAACCTCCCCCCCACCCCCCCCCAAACACCACCCCCCACTCTGATAATTCATCCTCTTAAATACAAATAAAATAACGAACAAAAAACTATTATCAAAATACCCCCCCTCCAGCACCCATTCACCCCAATTCCACAACTACAATCCCCCACCTCTAACATCCCAATCTGCTTCTACCCCCTAGTGACTCTCAAAAAGCTCGCACCCTACTACAGAGTACTAGATCGATGTACCTGTCAGCTCACTTATAGAGAGACACACAGTGTCACTCACAAACACACTCGTTCATCACAATACTTCTCTGCCACTCCACAACCTGCAGCATATATTACATCTAGAGTTGATATCTCTGTACCTCGCGAGTAGAGCGAGCTCTCTAGCTAAACAACCCCATTGCTCGAGAGAGTAGAGTAGATCTGTGTGTGTGTTCAATCAACTAAGTCTGTCCCCTCACATTCTTTCTGTCATGTGTGTGATGAACCTGTCTCGTAATAGTATCAATCCCGGCTCGCTCGCGTACCTCTGTGTGATATACCGAGCTCTTGCTCAGCTATAGTTCTTAGATCAAGAGAGAGCACTTAAGACACTCACTAATCATTATTTGTATAGAGATACCAACTAAACCTTATCTATCCCCAATTATTAGTATGTGATTGTTATTTATTCCCTATACTCACCACCAGTAGTTGGTATCGATATAGTGCTTCGGGAGTGTGATGGTCGTCGAGTGTGTCGGAGAGAGGGAGACAGACAGTGAGTTCTGTCGATCGAATAGTTCGAGCGTAGGCTATCAATCGGAACTCTGCGCGCTCGCGGAGCTCACTCATCTAGAGAATATATATAAGATAGATACGCAGCTGCGTCTTTCCATTGGCTGGTGCGCAACAAGGTCAGCTTTCACTTGTTTCCTAACTTGTGTGTGTCGTCATTGCCTTATGTGAATAGCCAAATAGAGAGAGAGATAAGTAGTGTTGATTATTGGTGTGTATCACACTCGCGTTGTCATGGTATTTACTTGGTTTGTCTCTCTCGCGCTCTCTGGATGATATAGAGAGAGTTCGCTCTGTGTGTGTCACTCTTTCCTTTGTAGAGAGCTAGATAGCTGTCACCAGAGTGTTGTTGGTTAGAGGGGATGATCGGAAGTTTATTTCCCTATGGGAGAATACTCGAACTATCTTCTCGGAACACAGACAGCGCGGCTCTCAGAGTCTTTGCACTATACCTGAATCTTGGTGTCCAATACTATGAGATAGAGACGAGCTACCACTGTTCTATCTAAGAGAGCATTGTGTGTGTCGCTCTCGCTCTCTGCTCGTGGATTCTTTGTTATTGTACAACCCTAGGCTATAGTTTTCAACTCGCCTGTAAGGAATATTCTCCCGTGTCTAGTTCATCGTCAATAATAGTGATCTCCGGTGTTTATCAATCTGCCTCCGCGTGAGATAGTGTTTATAGAGAGTTGGGGGTGTGAGGTAGATATTGCCGTGTCATCCCCAGTGTTTGTGTGTGTTGTGGAATGTGTAATGGTTCTCGGGGCACCCAGCGCATGAGTGTAAGAGAGTCGCGAGTTAAGAGTGTGTTAGTGTGTGTGTTTAGAAGGAAATGTTACACTGGATTCGGTGTGTGTTACGGACGAGAGAGGTTATATAGATAGACGGCCGGCCATTTAAGTTTGGATGCGCTCGGCCTGATTGCCACCGATAGAGACTGTATGGGACGCGCGAATGAGTGGAGAGATCGTTGTTCGACGCGCGTCATTCAGCTTGGCTATACACTCGCGCACACCGTCCGTCGGTTTGTGATGATAGAGAGTGGTTTGTCCCGAACTCCTACATCATGTAGAGCAAGTAGGCTTCTGAACTGACCCAGTGCCCCTCTGATTGTTAGCATTGTTAGCGGTTGTAGTGCTCTTGCAGTCACGAGCCAGATGGCCGACTTTATTGCACTTGTGGCATCTGGGAGCACATGGACCGTCGTGGTGATAGCTGCATTTTGTGCCACAAAGGGGTTTAGGATCCCCCATATTGTTTCTTTCACCAGTTCACTACAGTATAAGCCATGCCGGTGTTCTGCCTCTTGTTCTGTTATTGTTGTTGTTGTTGGTTCTGATTGTTCCTTGAGGTGTCCTCAAACTTCCTTTTACTCTTTGTATGGCGTTTAGAAAAAGTGCGGATTTTCTTAACCATTAGCTCGGTTGCGATTTCAACTGCATCTTGAATTTTCTTTGGTTTAGACGCCACTACACTCCCAAGAATCATGTCGAGAAACCCACCGACATTTATCTTCAATTTTTTCAGATTATTGGGAAACATCCTCCCGCACAACAAAGCCAATTCCTAAAAGCGTTGGGTATAACTTGTCAAGTCAGTACCCTTTACCTTCAGATCCCAAATCTCCATTTCCAGTTTCTTGATTTCATTTCGAGGACAGTATTTGTCAGTCATCATTTTCATGAGTGTTTTCCAAGGCATACCGTAAGCGGCATCATGACCAACTGTCTTGACATGAGTGTTCCACCATGTTAAAGCAACTGAATGGAGAGTGCAAGTAGCAAACTTGACTTGATTCTCAACTGTACAATTACTGATGTGGAAAACAGACTCCATTCTTTCAAACCATTGAGATAGACCGGCAACTCCTTCCGTGCCTTTGAAGTTTAATGGTTGACATTTGAGAAAGTCAGTGTAAGTACATTCACGGGCAGTTCGTTCTGTCCTTCTAACACCCGTTCCCGAATTATGGCTATCATCGCCATTCGTATTTCTGTCAGCATCACGTGCTGCCAAAGCGGCAGTAACGCCTTGGTCAATCATTGCCTGAAGCTGGGCATTAGTGACAGATGTGGTGTTGGTTGTTTCTGGGGCTGTGTTTGACCTCGTGGCTCTTTTTGGTGCCATTTTCTTCAATCACAAGAAAATATAATACCCGTTAGATTTCACAAAATCATAACCATGACATGACATATACACAATAAGTAAAGAGAGATCACAACACACAGTGAAATATACAACTGAATTGAAGTTAACAATGGTGTAACTAAATCGACATTCATTCATAATAAATTCGATTACAGACATGACATAATACCACCATTCCATATATAATTGGAAAACATACATGATTGGTTCAGATACAAAATGATCACAACGATTAGGTTACAAGATAAAATATACAACCTAAAGCCATACTAGCCAGGAATTACCCGTAATACTTAGTAGGTTGTACAAAATAACTAGCCATAACATGATCTATGAACTGTTACCGGCCTCCTCCGGTGCATCGGGCTATGCAGGACCTTTAGCGGGTCCCTACTGCCTCTCAAACTCTGTCATCTGGGTCTGAAGCCTCTTCAGCAGTTTTAGTGCCTCGATGAACTATGCCTGTCTCCTATGGTCTGCTTCCAGCATCTCTGTAATCACCGCCTATCTCCTGCGGTCCGCTGCCTACAACTCTGCAATCACTGCCCGCTGTGCTACCACCTGAGTACGTATTGCCATAACCTCTGATCGTGGAAGGTCAATAGCATCCAGGGATCATCCCCAAGCCTCTCGAGACATCATAGCTTCAGCCTCCATGAGCCTAGCAGTACGAGCATGTGCACACCTATCCCAATACAGCATGTTAAGCCGACCAACAATCAGCTGTCGCTCAGTCTGCTCATCATCCAACCTCGTATAAATCTCGTCTGTGTCTTGCCTAACCCTAGTGGTAAACTTTGTCATCCGTCGACCTAACTCTGTGTCATCAGTCGCTGGTGCCCCTGGCATGTCTACCAGTATCTCATCCCAAGTGTCGGTGATCCCATAACCGACATCTCTATCTAGATCCCGCATAATCTCCCTGTCCATGGTAGCAACAAAACCATAGTTCGCCCTAAAACCTCCAGGAGGTCTAGCAGTAGGGGAGACGAGCTCTCTCCTACCTTATATCTCGGACTGAGAGCGATACCTAACCTCTTCCGAGGCGGTAAGGTAACCTCGGCCTGCGTGGACGCATTGCCGAAACTAGTCAATTCACGTGTAAGATGCCAGCTTAACTAATAAGTGAGGCTAACAATCTCCCTCCAAGATGGTGTCACACTTGAATTGGTTACAATGGTTCCCTACAAGCAGAAATAAAGAAAAATAGAAATAATGAGTCCGATTATTCCCTTTAGAATATCTTTGACGATCTACTTGAAATACTCCTGCTTTATTTCTTCAGCATTAGACGAACAAAATGTTGAGGATGACCTAGAAGATATTTCTATCCGAACCGGTTTTGATTGGATTTTTGCACATAACTTCCTGACATGACTTCAAAAACTTTCTTCATACGCTTCTGGTCATCACGAAGTTTCTGAATTAGCTGCATGTCTTGAGAACGCTTCATATTCTTGCACTTCTGGTCATGTCGAAGTTTATCAGAATCTGCTTCTCATTTGTCATCCTTGAAGTTCTCTTATCCGAATACTTCGGCTTTGATATGAATTATGCTCCGAACTTCTTCAACTCCCTCCCAAACAGACCACCCCATAGACGATATGAATTAATACACCAATCTTAATGGAGGGTATGAATTCATCAAACATCCGTCTCACCTAGGAAGCGTGCCATAATTGTTTGAATTCAGCTCAATACCCGAAGTACACACTTTAATCCTTTTAACAAAGTCGAAATCGTAGCACCAGAATCAATTAAGACCCAGAAATGCACCTTTCTCCCACAGGAGAATCAGATAATAAATTGCTACACCAAAGTCCAATTAAGTCCCGAGTGTACGCAATTTAGTCACATATGTATTCAAAATGGTTACCATTAAAACGGTAACAGAAAAAATCCATACTAAGTACCAAGATGTTACCATTCTACCCCCAGGTTGTGAACTAATTGAGAAATCATCTGACACATGTGTACATCTTATGCAACTGGAACCTGGCATACGTAGCTTCATAGCCCGAGATTCATAATCAAATGCTCAGTAAGAAGATGTCGATAACCTCTTTACAATTCCTCTTAACAACCCAAACTAGAATCCTCTATCTATACTAATGGCTAATATTAATGACCACAGAGGAACAATCCAAATAAAAACGAACCCGAGAAAGAAGTAAACTCCTCGCCTGTGGACTTAATCTTGTTACTGTCCGCGTGATGAAGAACGGTGCGAAGGCAAATCTCAAAGTTACCATATGCTCACACCAAAAGTATATAAAAATAACAACACCACTTGAAAAACTCCTCAAACTACGTAGAACACTGAGGTACCACAATGATAAACTCCTTTAAGTGATAGCTATGAACCCGTGAGTACTACAAGTGACATGCCTTACATCAAGTATAACTAGATACATCAAGTCTACATCACAAACGTATATGCCAACAAAGCATCCTTGTTGACAAAAAACAAAGATGAAATAAGTACACTCCTCGTGAAATACTACTTCAATACCCAAATAAATAGACATCAACAATAACTCGCATAGTCATTAAAAATTGTCAATATATCCATGATAATGAAGGTGAATTTTGATAATGATCGTTTTTTATGTAATGTATTCGAGTTTGTATGTTGTTGTTCGTGAATATTGTCGGTGGTTTTTAAGACGTAAACAGTATGACGGCATCAAACAAAAATTACCAAAAGAAATCTCCAGACCAAGTACTAAAACCTGGTCTCGTACGTACTTAAACCCCGACATGAATCCTTTTTTAAAATACCTAGACAATAATCCGAGTCATAAACTCACAAAACTCGGACCAATTAATTTTGACCCAGCCCAACATTGAATGTATATCAAGAAAAGTAGCCCCCAGTTATGTTATTGTTAAAAAAAATTGCCCAACATGGTTGTTGGCTATGCTTGGTCATACCGTCGCCCATGAAGTAATGCAATACTCTGCCCATGTCTTCATATTGCTATAACCTCATCCCGGGATTCCATATTGACCTAATGGAGCAGTGATATATATATAATACCATCCCTTATTATTAGGGTAAAGAATCCTTAATCTTACACACACATACCACGCCTCTTCTCATCTATCCATGTGCAGACACCCACCACGTCTCCCATATCATCTACAATTGAAAAACCCAGTCAAATCCTCTGTCCTATCTCTCTCCTTTGACACTCGATGTATTTAGTTAATT
The DNA here is from genome assembly GCA_026074375.1 of Tanacetum coccineum. Lineage (NCBI taxonomy): Eukaryota > Viridiplantae > Streptophyta > Magnoliopsida > Asterales > Asteraceae > Tanacetum > Tanacetum coccineum. The sequence goes on from BQNB010105295.1 coordinate 21,284, forward strand.
ATACTTTTCATCTCAAACACAGAAACCACATCAATCTCCTTTTATTTACTTAAATTACCACATATCTTGTGAAGATCTTCAATTCTAAACGGCTTCAAGATCATGAAAATGGTCTCAGGTAGGTTTTATTTGTTTGATGTGTTAATTAGTTTGTGTCTTTTGTTGTGAGTTTTCAACGCAACCAAATGATGATTAAAACATTGGCTGATATTAAACTTTCATTGATATTCGAATATGAAAAGGAGGTATAATCTTCGAAAGTGATTGAAGATGATATGGTTCTTTGTAATTGATCTTTCAATTATGCTACACACAAAAAGAACTTTCAGAGATCTTGAATGAGTTTTAATTATGTGAGGAGGGTTGTAAGATTAGTGGATTTGATATGAGGTTGGTGTCGATTGTGATAGTAGATTGTTGCATTGGATCGAGTTAGTCTTGATGTTTCTTTATTCGTTGACCTTGACTCGTGACAAGTGATGACCCCGTGTCAACTCGGTAAATACCGATGTTGAGACTCTTTTAAGTTTTAGATCGCTCTTAAATGACATAGCTAAATCAGTTAAATAGTTTTGTCTAGTTCGGTTGTTGCTTTAAATGAACTCGTTCGGTTTGTTTGAGAAAGAACTCGATCGATTGTAGTTAGAATGAACTCGTTCGGTTAGAAAAGGCTTGAACTAGTTCGGTGCTCATTAGGAATAGATCACTCGTTCGGTTTCCACATGGTTGAAAAACTGGTTCGGTTTTCTTGCTGAGGCTAAACTAGTTGGTCTCAAGTGTGTGGCTCGTTCGGTCTTCAAAGAAACAACTAGATCGGTGGACTTAAATATCAACTGGTTTGGTTGCCTTGATTTTTGAGACTTGTTCGGTCCAACTCAAGATACTCGTTCGGTCCTCATGGGTAATACATTCCGAGTTCGGAGTTCCACTATGTTAGGACTGGTTCTTGTGTACCATCGTCCTTGCCTCGAAGCAGAAACCATCTTTCTTGTCTTAACAGTGAACAAAAAAAGTCAAAATACCCAATATAACCAAAACAGGACCAAACCAACTCATAAAAAGTATATAAAAATAAAGGAAAAGAAAACTGTTATACAGTACAAAACTGTTACACAAAAAAAAAACTATTCGTGCCTTTACTGTTTCAGAAAAAGAAAAAAATATTCTTATGACAAAGCATAAATCACCACGAACATAACACACAATACAAAACACCCCGGTTAGCAACTTGAATAACCATTAGACAAGGATCCAAAAACACCTAGTCGGGAGGTCTTTTGAGCAGAATAATAAGAGGATCATTGTGTAGTTTTAGTGAGAGAAAGTAAAAAAAGAGGGGATGAACCTAAGAGAAAAAGATGGAATATTAGATGAAGGAAAAATGGAAAAAGAACAAATGAACATCTACCCCCACATGGATAGCCGGTGAGGGGTATTATCCAAGAATCAAAAGCTAACTATTCCTAGTTAACATAAATGACCCCTGCGTGGTACGCAGTGTCCGAAACTAGTCCAATTCACGTGTAAGACGCCAGCTTCACTAAAAATGAGGCTAACACTCTGTGTCATCAGTCGCTGGTGCCCCTGGCATGTCTACCAGCATCTCATCCCAAGTGTCGGTGATCCCATAACCGACATCTCTATCTAGATCCCGCATAATCTCCCTGTCCATGGTAGCAACAAAACCATAGTTCGCCCTAAAACCTCTAGGAGGTCTAGCAGTGGGGGAGACGAGCTCTCTCCTACCTCATATCTCGGACTGAGAACGATACCTAACCTCTTCCGAGGCGGTAAGGTAACCTCGGGTCTGTCTGCTCTACAGTCAGTAGAGAGTAGATGCAAAGGTGGTGATGAAGTAGGTAGCAGTATGGGTAAAAGAGGTGGTGTCCCCGCTGGTGGGGTACTTGACGTGGGTGTATCTGCTCAGGTGTGGAGTAGTATGATTTGGTGGCGGTGGTGAATGGGAAAGTAATTGGGCCTCAGCACTCAGCCAGATCATAGCAGCTCAGATACCTAATGGATAAGTAGACGTAGCTGTGTGGTGCGATACAGGTCAATTGAGATAGTGATCGTGGGTAGTAGTTGTGGAGAAGGAATATGAGGCAATGGTGATGACCATGGGGAAAGTGGTGATGGTGGTGGAGTAGGTATAGCAAGGAGTCTAGCAACCTCTGTATCATACCAAAATGGTGTAAGTGGCTAATCTTGGATCGATATCCTAGCAATAATGCGGTAAGCAGGATGTGGTGGTGGTGTGGCCGTAGACTCGTCGGTCTCAAATGGCTCAATCTCCTCAGCAGATAGGGCCTGGTCAACAGATGGTAAAGCAACAGCTGTAGAGTTGGCAAGAG